>JAJHSJ010002742.1:0-32910 GCA_021015155.1 Magnolia officinalis | reverse complement strand
TCATTTCGGATTGCAAGATACGCCTTGGGATTTAAAGTCTGGTGATCTGGATCACTTATCCAATAGCTCGTTCTACCCCAAAATCATTAATTTGACGTCAGATAACTCATTCCGGATTGCAAGATACGCTCGATTTAAGGTTCCAATGGTCTAGATCACTATGTGTCGTTGACCGGGTCATTAATGATCCATCTTTGCCGGGGTAGGCTAAAGTAGCTCGTTGTTATACCCCAAAATATATATTTTACGTCAGATAAGTCATTCCGGATTACGAGATACGCCTGATTTAAAGTCTGCTGATCTAGATCACTTCTGTTGTCGATCGGGCCTTTTCTGATCCATCTTTAGCGGTAGGTTAAAGTAGCTCGTTCTACCCAAAAATCATATATTTTACGTCAGATAACACATTCCGGATTGCGAGATATGCCCAATTTAAGGTTCGATGGTCTAGATCACTTCGGTCGTTGATCGGGCCTTTTCTGATCCATCTTTGGCAGTAGGCTATACTAGCTCGTTCTACCCCAAAATCATATATTTTACGTCGGATAAACTCATTCCAGATTGTGAGATACGCCCGAGTTAAGGTTCGATGGTCTAGATCACTTTGTCATCGACGGGGGCTTTTGTGATCCTCTTTGGCGGTAGGTAATGGCGGTTAGGTAAACTAGCTCGTTCTTCCCCAAAATCATATATTACGTCTGATAAGTTATTCCAGATTGCGAGACCCAACCGATTTAAGGTCCGATGGTCTAGATCACTTCTGTCGTAGACCAGGCCGTTTCTGATCTCTTGATCTTTGGTGCGGTAGGATAAAGTAGCTCGTTATACCCCCAAAATCATATATTTTACGTCAGATAACTCATTTCGGATTGCGAGATATGCTCGATTTATAGTCCGATGGTCTGGATCACTTCTGTCGTCAACCGGGGCCCTTTCTGATCCATCTTTGGCGCTAGGCTAAAGTAGCTCGTTCTACCCCAAAATCATATATTTTACGTCAGATAACTCATTCCGGATTGCGACATAAAATGATTTAAGGTCCGATGGTCTGGATCACTTTTATCGTCGACCCAGACTTTTCTGATCCATCTTTATCGGTATTGCACAAATCCGGCTTGGGGAACCCGACGTAGCCGGGTTGGTTTGCTAAAGTAGCACGTTCTACCCCAAAGTCGTATCTTTTAAGTCGAATAAACTCATTCCGGATTGCGAGATACGCTCGATATAAGGTCCGATGGTCTGGATGAATTCTGTCGTCGACCAGGCCTTTTCTAATCCATCTTTAGCGATAGGCTAAAGTAGACCATTCTACCCCAAAATCATATATTTTACGTCAGATAATAACGTCAGATAATTCATTAGATTCTAGATACGCCCGATTCGATTAAGGTCTGATGGTCTGGATTACTTTTGTCGTCCACCGGGCCATTTCTGATCCAACTTTGGCGGTAGGCTAAAGTAGATCGTTCTACCCAAAATCATATATTTTACGTTAGATAACTCATCGCGGAATGCGAGATATGCCCGATTTAAGGTCCGATGGTCTGGATCACTTCTGTCCTCGATCGGGCCTATTCAGATGCATATTTGGCGGCAGGCTAAAGTAGCTTGTTCTACCCCAAAATCATATATTGTACGTCATAAACTCTTTCCAGAATGCTAGATATGCCGATTTAAAGTCTGCTGATCTGGATCACTTCTGTCATCGACCGGGCCATTTCTGATCCATCTTTGGCGGTAGGTTAAACTAGCTCGTTCTACCCCAAAATCATATATTTTACATCAGATAACTCATTCCGGATTGCAAGATACGCCCAATTTAAGGCGACGCGAACGGTCGTCGGTCTGGATCAATTCTGTCGTCGACCGGGCGTTTTCATATTCATCTTTGGCGGTAGTCTAAAGTAGCTCATTCTACCCCAAAATCATATATTTACATCAGATAACTCATTCCGGATTGCGAGATACGTCCGATTTAAAGTCCGATGGTCTGGATCACTTTTGTCGTTGACCGGGCCTTTTCAGATCCATCTTTGACGGTAGGTTAAAGTAGCTCGTTCTACCCCAAAATCATATATTCTAACTCAGATAACTCATTCCAGACTGCGAGATACGTCCGATTTAAAGTCTGATGATCTGGATCATTCTGTTGTCGACCGGGCCATTTCTGATCCATCTTTTGCGGTAGGCTAAAGTAGCTCGTTCTACCCTAAAATAATATATTTACATCAGATAACTCATTCTGAATTGCGAGATACGCCCGATTTAAGGTCTGATGGTCTAGATCACTTCTGTCGTCGACCGGGACTTCTTCGATTCATCTTGGCGGGGTATTTTGCAAATTCTGCTTGGGGGAACTTGCCGTAGGCCGGTTGGTTGGTTTGCTAAAGAAGCTCGTTCTACCCCAAGATCATATATTTTATGTTAAATAACTCATTCTGTATTGCAAGATACGCCCAATTTAAAGTTTGATGGTCTGAATTACCTTTGTCGTCGACCGAGCCATTTTTTATCCATCTTTGGCAGTAGGCTAAAGTAGCTCGTTCTACCCAAAAATCATATATTTTACGATAGTGTAACACCCCGGATTTTTCCAACCTGGAGATAGACGTCCTTAGGCAATGGGCCAAATCCTAACGCCTTATTAACTTGTCAAAACTCAATCCCAAAGTCTCAAGTCCCTTTCAACCCATTTCCTTCAAAATCTCCTATTTCACCTTTCACCACCTTGTTCTTTAGATGTTTATGAGTACTTTCATATTAGGCATGAATCCTATAGTTTAGGTAATGAAGAACAATACTTTCGAAATCCGTACAAAGACCCGAGTATCACCTCAGGCAGAAATCTTACAGGACTAAATCCTTTAGAAAATAAACGAGAATTAACTAGTGTTAAACTAAAGTACCTGTGAAATTAGCACTAATCACTTTAAATATGATCTGCAAGACCCAAAACTTGTAGAATCATCGACGCTACATGTAAGACCCGTATCCTAGCCCGTACTGTTCCGTAGGCTTCCGCTGTCTTCCCGGTCAAATTCCTGCAACCCGCAACCTGTAATCGACGTTTGCGCGCGATCCCGAGACATATCCCGTATTCTACAGTCGACACGACCTGAGACTTATACCATAACGAACGCATCATCGTCGCGGCTCCAACGCCGCTTCTCGGGCGTCAATCCGAGTTGTAGATCAAAAGTTGTAGGCCGCGCATCATTGGAACCATTAATCATGATATGAGACTCACCTTGTGCTCGTGCACATTTTCCTAGGTAAACTCAACCTTGGTTCATCGTTTCCTATGAGAGCTACCTATAGCCTAGCCCATCTAGACTAGGTTGATGACATCATCACTATGAGCATGCCTTACATGTAATAAATGCAAGCATGCTTTCTTCTCTTCCCTAGGCTCTTACAAAGCCATCATTACTCATCTCTCTTTCTTATCACTCTCTCTCTCTCTCTCTCTCTCTCTCTCTCTCTCTCTCCATTTTCATCTTCCCTAGCAAGAGGAGCCATGAACGTCCCAAGCTCCCCAAAATTCCCAACCCTCTCTCATCTTAGATCCCCCATATTCGGCCATCAAAAACTCATCTCCACCGTTAAAGGAGCCCCCTTGGAACTTTGGAGCATTAGGAGGAATAAGGAAGGTGGGTGCTTCTCTCTCTCTCCTTCTCTCTCTCTTTCCCTCTTTTGTTCATATTCTTTTGTATGTGTGATGATGTGGCTGTGTGGCCCACTCCGATGAACCCCACCATGAGCCATGTATTTTATCCAACCCATCTATACGTGGGGCCCACTTACATATGTGTTATACCCACACCATCCATTAGTTGATGGCCCACCCGAGTAGGGCCTACCTGGAGTACGAGTGACGCCCATACGTCCAGGGACGTCCCTGGACCGAAATGAAAACACAAATATTAGCTTATTTCAAAGCTCATTGGGTGAGCCGCCTATGTAGGCCCCATCTTGATGTATTCTTTTAATCCAAGCCGCCCATCCCTTTCCCTATCTCATTTTAGGCGTTGAGCCGAAAAATGAGACCAATCAGATTATCCGGCGGGCCATGGCTGAGAAAGCAGTGGTTTCCACCGTTGAAAATTCACCCCGCCGTTTCTATTCATTGAAAAATATCCAATATTGGGCTTGATAGGTCTGCATTGAGCCCTAGAAACCAGTGGTGGGGTCAAATTTCATTAACCCGGGCCCCACACAAGAAAAACCGCAAAATTTCGCTATTTCAAAAGAAAAAAATATATATATATATATTTACAACAGCAGCAGCTGCTGCTGCTGCTGTTGTCAGAGGCTGCGTGCGCTGGCAGGCGTGAATGGACAGGGGTCCCACGGCCCCCAGCCGTGGGCCCCACCATGATGTTTGTTGTGTATCCACTCCGTCCATTCTGTGGACCATTAGGGCAGCGGGCCGCCCTCCAAATATCAGCCCCATCCAACGCTCAGGTGGCCCACATCATAGGAAACAGTGTGATTGAATGTCTGCCTTTGTTTGGGTCCACAGAAGTTTTGGATCAAGCTGAATTTTATTTTTACCCTTCATCTAGGCATGTGTGACCCTATGAACGGGTTTGATGGGAAAATAAACACTATGGTGGGCCCCACTTGGGACCCACAGTGATGTACGTGTCTTATTTTCCACCGTCCAGGCGGAGGGTGGAACCCACGGGTATGTGATGCATTCATGCCGTCCAGCAGCAGCTGGACGGCTAAGTGGGACCCCCCTGTGCGTGTGTGTATGTGTGTGTGCACGTGTGCGTGCGTGCGTGCGTGTGTATGTGCCTATGCACGTGTGTGTGCACATGTGTGTAAGCATGTGAGAGTGTGCATGTGTGTGTGTGCGTGTGTGTGCATGTGTGTGTTGTACAACCACTCTGTACATCTGCTAGATGTGTGGATCCCACACATGATGTATGTGTTATATATATATATATATATATATATATATAATTTACAATATAATATTAATATATATGGAGAGAGAGGTGTGGATGGCCCACGTACGTGGGACCCACCTTTAATGTATATTACCTGCACCGTCCAGATGAATCTGGACGGTGAGTTTGGGTACCTTTTTGCCATTGTATAATATCTAATATATAATATTATATTATATAATATATATTATATTAATAATACTATATGATGGGGCCACATCCCCGTGGGAGCCCACCTTGCTGATATTCAAACCGTCTATCCATCTGACGAGTGTGGACCCCACCGTGATGTATGTCCTTCATCAACACCGTCCATCTGGACTACTGGGCAGCGGTCTAGCAGCTTACAACTGCTGCGATCTGAGGGCTACCACATGATGCATGTGACGTGGTGTGTGGACCCATCTCATATACACACCGTCCACTTGTCCGGCTGGTGGGATCCCACATGATGTATGTGTTTTATACACACCGTCCAGCGCCCAAGGCCTGGACGTTGGACCTCCTCCATAAACAATAATAAATATTATATTATATAAACACATGCGTGTGGTGGCCCCACCATGATGGATGAATCCAAACCGTCCATACATTTGGCAAGCTCATTTTAAGGCTTGAGACTGAAAATAAGGCAGATCTATCACGTGGACCACACTGCAGTAAACAGTGGTGAGTTGAACCTCTACCATTGAAAAGAACCCCTACCATTGAAAACCCTTTTTGGGTCACAAAAGTTTTGGATCTATATAATATTAGTTTTCTCCTCTTAATCCAGGTCGTTGTGACCTTATGATCAGATTTGATGGAGAATAACATTATGGTGGGCTTTACCTTGATGGCACGGGTGGCCCACCCTTGTATGTATGTTTTGCGTATTTAGGTCGTCCATCCCTGTGCGTGGACCTTGCTGATGTATATGTTTTAGAGGCCCACCTGTGATGTATATTTGCGGCCTACTTGATGCATATGGGGCCCATTGGTGCGGCCCATTGATGCGACCCACTTGATTATATGGGGCCCACTGGTGCGGCCCACTTGATGTATGGTGCACCTGTTGCGGCCCATTGGTGCGGCCCACTTAAGGTGTAATTGAGGCCCATATATGAGGCCCAATGTGATGTATTTATGACCCATGTGTCGAGGCCCATTTTGATGTATTCGAGGCCCATGGTTGAGGCCCAATGCGATGTATGTATGGCCTATTACGTTGTGTATGAATCCCGTGTATGGGTCGCTCATTGGGAGCAATGTTGGTTAAATGTCCACATTGATGGGCAATGATGGTTGAAAGTCCTCATGGTGACCTTTCCTTAGGTCCTTTGATAGGCCGATTATCATGACCAATTGCCAATTCCGATTGATGTGACCGATTTACCGATTCCGACTATCGATCGGTGCGATTGTCGTGACCGATTTGCTGATTCTGATTACCTTGACCAATTACCGATTGTGATTAACGTGACCGATTTACCGATTCTGACTATCGATCGGTGCGATTGTCGTGACCGATGTGCTGATTCTGATTACCTTGACCGATTACCGATTGTGATTAACGTGATTGTATTTGCCGATTATGACTGTCGATCGGTGCAATTGTCATGACCGATTGCTGATTCCGATTGTCGAGGCCGCGTATGAAGGTCGATTCCAAGTGTCAATTCGATTGTTGAGGTCGAGGCTGATTGTCGAGACCTATATGATGTATATGCGACCCGTAGTTAGGGCCCACTGTGATGTATTCGTGGCCTACGGGCAAGGCCCATTGTGATATGTATTAGGCCCATGATGCATGACCCATTTGATGTATTCGAGACCCATGTGTAGGGTCCATGTAACATCCCGGATTTTTGCCAATTTTGGATTAGATGTCCTTAGGCGATGGGTTGCTCTTAATACCTTATTATTTCGTCAGAACTGAACCCCACAGTCTAAAATCGCTTCTGAACCCATTTCCTTCACAAATCCCACCCTTCACTACCTTGTGCCTTCAATTTTTCAAAGCACTTTCGCCCTAGACACTAACTTAAACTAGCTAAGTAGTAAAACTTGGATCACTTTATATACAAACTACAAAGGCCTAAGTACCATCTCAACCAGAAAACAATTAGGATTAAATCCTTTAGAAATTTAACAAAGTTAACTAAGTGCAAACTCGATTAGCCATGAAATCCGTTGGGATCGCTTTAAATACGATCTGCAAGACCCAAAACTTGTAAAACATGTGACTCTAGGTTACCCTAAAGCCTAGAGCCAAACTCATTACCCGTCTGCTCTCGGGACTGAAACGAAACTTCGTATGAGGTCTAGATCGCACATCGGGAGTCCGATTAACACGAAGCTAAGGAACCAGGACCGCCCCACTGGGCTTGACAATCATCTCAAAAATCAGCTCCGACCGATGTCCCACGGTCATTTATTTCGATCCGGAGCGAGGGAGTGTGAAAAACACTATTTCCATCCTAATAAAAATATCAGGAATAGTGATCTGGCACCATTCGCTTACGCATCAGTATTAAGCAACCAGACCGTCAGAATCAGACCAAATTACACCCTCGGATTAAGAAAAATTTCAGGAACATTTACATGTACTTGGAATTTCGGATCGTGGCCCACTGACCGTTGAACTGAAAGTGGTCCGCCACGTGCGATCTGGGAATCCGATCGAGTCGAAAACGTAATCCCACATAGATCCATGTGTGGTGAGCTTAAGTCTGACGTTTGGCTCAAAGAGGGCCACCAGAACATACCTTTTGAGCTTGGAAAGTGGCGAACTGCCTATATATGCAGCCACCCTTGAACCTGAGTCTATTTTGGACATGATTTTGGCTATAAAAGGGGCTTAGAACAGCCCCTCTCACAGCCATACGAATTTGGGTGCAAACCCTTAAAGAGAAAGAGAGAAAAGAGAGAGAAAGTCTTGGAGATCGAAGCCGATCTTCCTCCTGCTGCTTCCACTCCTCCCACGGCCTACACCGCCCTATTCCAGGGGTTTTCCCGGCGGTGTCCATGCCATTTGAAGGTAAGAAACCCTAACCCTAGATCTGATTTAAGGTAGGATCGTTGTAGGATATGAAAAAGCTGATCGGTTCCGCTCTTTAGGTTAGGAAACTCCCGTATACGGAAGCTCCAACACCCTTGCTGATTTGTTGGAATTCCAAGGGCTGAGGTGAGGACTTTAGGTGTATAGGTTACGTTTTTCAACGCTTTCAATGTCAGATAATGATAGATTCATGATCTGCATGCAAATGCACATGTACAAAGTGCTTTCCATTTCCTGTTTCGATTAGCGATGTAGAATATGGAATTTCACATACTCTAGATATACGTAGAAATACCGTATACGTATTTTTGTTGGGAAAATGTTTGACATGTTTATTTAATGTTTGATTATATCATATGTGGATAAAATACTAGTTTGGCGAAAAGAATCGCACAAATATATGTTCATGTGTAAATGTCATGTATGTTGAAATTGTGTATTTTAAAAATACCGCATATGTGCGGATTTTGGAAATATAATTGTCATGATTATTTGTAGTATGATTATGGTATACATGGATAAAATACTCGTTTGGCTAAAGGATAACCCTAATACATGTTTTACTAACATACACCACGTATGTTGTAATAGTGTATTCTAAGTGTTTGTGGAAATGGCTGAATGAGTATAGAATTCTCATTTGTGCTCGCCATGACTAATTGTCATGGATTCATGATTGATGTATTGGCGATACCCCCTTTGACGAAAGGATTTGCCCTAAGTCACGCCACGGCCAAAATACACTATATATGCTAAAATGTGTGGCCCAAGTGTTTGTGGAAATGACTGAATGAATATGGAACTTGGATTCCTGCTTGCCATGACTATCCGTCGTGGGTGTACGCGTGATATGATTGGGGCAACTCCCTAGTGAAAGGATTTGGCCTAATGCCTATGTGATCGACATATGTCGTGTATGTTGATGTATGTTTGTTCAAGTATAACTTGAAATGTCTGAGTGAGTAGTAGTTAGCAAATTGTAATGTATAAGGGTGTTGAGACATGATTCTCAACCTCTTTTAACTATCTGTATGATCTCCTTTGATAGTTGTGTGATTAGGAATTGAACATGTACAAACTCATGCTTGTGTTGTGATTCATAACATGCTCAACTGCTTTATGATTTTAACTATGTGATGCATATGCTTAAATTTATATCTACGTTGTATGATCCGTCATGGGTGATGGGGGAGCGGAGCAACGAGTGCGTGCAACAGCCTTGGCAGCCCTAAACGGATAATACCAGACTGATTGTATGATTTGAATCCTGATCCATTACTGCTTTATATCTCTGTAATTGATTGTGTTTGGGGCTATGATTATAGTCCAGGCAATCGGTAACGAGATTGAACTCGTGGCTGAGATTCATTTGCCACGTGGGATGTGTTCGACGAACTCGAGTCGTGCGTTGCCTGTCGGCAGTGGCTAGGCCACACGAAGTTGTTTATGCACTTCATGTCGTACAGCTCAACGGGCGATCGCGCTAGTCAAGCTCATCAAGTAACCCGATCTGCCTTATGCATGTTCACCCTGTTTGGTCGCTACTGCTTGAACCTAGGGTACCAAACTTACCAGTGGCGATCCCTGTTTAACCATGGTACCTAGATCCGCTAAGTCGCATGAGCCGGGCATGGTGGTATGGGACACCGTGGTTGAGCTGTCGGCCTACGCTGGGGCCATGTGCCTCCCCGTAGTGACCATTGCGCAATCAACTCATGAGCCGAATATGGTGGTATGGGACACTGTATTCGAGCTGTCGATACTTCGGCGAGAGCCGAGTGCGGTGAGATCTGTGCTCGTGCTGACGGGCGACGAGTCCTCCGTGGTATCATCGAGTACACTCCAAGGGTCTGTGATTGGCCACGAGTCTTTCACAGCAACTAGAGTGTGAGTTGAGCCGAGTACGGTGAGACCTGTACTTGAGCTGACGGCTAGTGATTGAGCCGAGTACGGTGAGACCTGTACTCGAGCTGACGGCCAGTAATTGAGCCGCATACGGTGAGATCTGTATCCGCGCTGACGGGTGATGAGCCCTTTGCGATGCCTTCACTACGCTTCTCAAACCATAACATCGTATGAGAATAACTAGGATTGACGACCCTAGAATGGATCATGTTTGGGAATGATACAAGGGAGGTACCTTAGTTTTCTAATACTGCTGTTTGAAATGGACTAATAAAAACTTGGTAATCATGAGCATCATCGCAGCGCATGTGCTTGGTAGATGTGGCGCACTGAGGGAGTAAGCATTCGCGAACGTAAGATGATGTCGCTTGAGGGTGGTTTGGCAAGGGCATACAGCATCATGTCATTTCATTCTTGCATTTAATAAGAGTAGTGAGAATTGTTTGATTTGTACCGCTTTATCATTACTGCTTGATTGAATTGATAACATGTTAACCTATGCCTTATTGTTCCACTGAGTTGATCACTCACTCCCACGTTACGGGACGGTGTTCCGAACACCCACCAGATTTGTTGAATTTCAGGTGATGGCGATGCTTGTGAAGCAGAGCCGGACTACTTCTGTGATGATAGGAGGAGTTCTCCTATCTGTATCTCTCTGGCAGGTCAATGAAGACCTGATATTGTATTGACGGGGCTATGGTACATGGGATAGGAGGCATTACACTTCCTCACATTTGGTATATTCTAGAACTGCACTTATATTTATTTAACCTGGTAATGTTATCACACTCTGGAGACTCATCATAGGTTATCTATTTTATCTATCTATCACAGTCTTCCGCTTGCAAATTTAACTGTCTCTGGAGTATGATATGCTGTTTTGGCTTAATCTCACTCATGTTCAACGCACGAATACTGTCAACATCCAATCATCATTCATTTTGTTGCATAAGTGATGTTCTGGAACTCGGGAGTTGAGTTTATGCTCGACCCCCGATTTTCAGGGCGTTACAGTGCACATGTCATGTGTTTAAAGCTCATGAGCAGGGCCCACCCGTTGTGTATATACGGCCCTTAAGTAAGGCCCATTGTGTTGTTTATTAGGCCTTTGTGTGAGGCCGTGGGCCCATTATATGTTTGGCTTTGTGTGACCCATTCCTTGGGGGCAATGTTGGTTAAATGTCCACATTGTCGAGGCCGATTGTTGATACCGATTATTGATACCAATTATGAGTATGTGACTACATAGCATCATGAAACATGCCCATACGCATCATCTGCATGTTTGTTATGAGGTGTGGTTAACTATTGCGTATGTCATTAGGCAGCTTGTTATGAGACTTCCTGATAGGCAGGGGTTATCTCACATGAGCGCACGGTATGCACATGATTGATGCATGACTGGATTGTATGGCTCATGCATCTTGCATTGTGTGCCCTAGTGACATCAGGGCCGTTAGCCTCCACAGGCATATCGTGGATGGCCAGACGGGACACCGAAAATCTGTTCTACATGGGGTGCTATAGATATCCCTGGGTGAAAGTCCCTAAACCCTCTTGGTTTCAGAGGTTGCTCCAACGTCTAGACCGAGTGGATGCATGAGCGCATGAGGGCTATATACCGTTAGGCCGCGTCTCCCACTGTGTCGTGGTGGGTTGGAAGGGGGTACGGCCTTACCTGCCCGAGAGGAGGGGGCAATGCTAGGCTGAGTCTGACCAGCTCGAGGAATGGGTCCACTATCGACGAGCCGGGCCCGATATTGGCAGGCGGATAGTGAGGTCTCTTCCACTCACCTTGTTGCGCGCGATGGGGCGGCAATCTGGTTTGGAGTGTAATAGACCCCGGTGATTTCCCAGAGAGGAACCGTACTGATATGTGGACTTATTGAGTAGGAGTTGCATACTCACGCATTCATTTCATTCACTATCCACTCGGGTTGGTGGTGCGTAACTAATTGTTGTGTACCTTCGCATGGCCAGGATTTCGGTTGGGGCGCGCGACTAACCTGAGATCAGGAGTTTACCACGTTGAGTCTGACTATCCAAATTTAGGTATGGGACTGGTTTGGATAGAAGTCCTTTGTGGTGGACCCCGTAGCCAGCGATACTACGTACTATCATCCCTACTTCACTCCAGCTTGGTCATTTCATTTGCACCGCATATTACATTGCATGTGCAGTACTTATCATTTTTGGGTTGTCATGTTTCTGCATTGATATGGTCGTTAGTACTCATGCCTTACATCGCATAGCCTTGGTACGGCTGATCGCACTCATAGACTTATCAGTATATTTTCGCTTATTTCGATATTGTATGATTTAGGACATTGTATCTTTGGCATCTAATCTTGGCTCATTTTGACTCCTCATTTGCATAACTGATTTGCATTGTGTACCCTGATATTGTATGACTTATGGGCTTGTCAGTATTTCCGCTTACTCTGATTACTCTGATATTGCTTACATGGCACTTACCTTGTGCACACACTTTCACCACCCACTAAGCTTTCTATAAGCTTATGCACGATAGATGCGTGCAGGTGACAATAGGTTGTAGCAGCGTTGAGCTTGGAGTGTGCAGCGGACTTCTAGAGTTTCTGTTACTTTCATTATACTGTATTTCCCTTTCATACGCATTGTACTTAAAGTTTTTGAAATAGTGGATTTTGGTGATGTTGTTTTGTGACTTGGTTATGCTCGTGGTTATGCTCCATTAAAAAAATAAAAAAAAAATCACACTGCAAATCCTCCTTGTAGGATCCCAGGATTGGAAATCTGGCGTATGGGCGCTGGGATCCGAGAATGGGGTACTACGGAGGCTGTCGGCTCCGGATTCGGCGATCGAGAATTTTGTGAGCCCGCTTTCTGAGTTTGGGGTGTGACACTACATTACCCTAAAATCTCGGATCAATCTCATTACCTGGCTGCTCTCGGGAGCATCACGAAACCCCGTATCAGATCTGGACCGCACATCGAAAGTTCGATTAACGTGAAGTTAAGCATTTAGGACCGCCTTGCTGGGCTTACTAACCATCTCAAAAATCAAATCCAGATAGTGTTCCGGGGCTATTCGCTTGAGCCCGGAGTGAGGAGTGTGAGAAAATCTAGGTTTCTTTAGAAATTAAATATAATTTAAGTAATCTGAGACTCGTCGCTTGCGGGCCTGATGTAAGCAATCAGACCGTCAGAATCTGACGCAAATACACCCTCGGATCAGGGGAAATTTCATACACAAGGCAGTGTACTTGTGGCCCTAATCGAGTTCTGGTGACCGTTGAACTGAAACTGGTCTGCCATGTGTGATCTGGGAACCCGACTGGAATGAGAACTTAACTCGACTTAGATCCAAGGTTAGTGAGCTTAAGTCCGACCTTTGGCTCAAGGGGGGGCTCAAGAAGTGCTCCGTTGAGACGGAATAGTTCGTAGGGTCTAATTTGATGAGTTCTGGGCCTATATAAGGACCGTAAACCCTCACTCTCTCATTCCATACGAATTTGAGAAAACCTAGGAGAGAGAAGAGAGAAAAGAGAGAGAAAGTGTGAGAGTTGTGGGAGAATCTTCCTGTCATTCTGCCCTGCCGATCTACGTGCTTAACCATCACTTTCCAATCGCTATCCCGACGATTTCGGCTTCGTTCTTAGGTAAGAAAAACCTAACCTTAACCTGTTTTAGAGTTCCAGGTAGTGTGAGTTGTGAAATAACTAATCTGAGTCATGTTGTAGGTTGTCAAATCACAACAGACAAAGGCTTATCGATTCTATCGAGTTCTTTACGCTTCTACGACATAAGGTGTGGACTTTAAACGTATAGGTTATGGTTTTCAAGGCTTTCAATGTCAGATAATGATATATTACTGATGTGGATGCTATTGCATATGTACAAAGTGTTGTCCGTTTCGTTTTTCAGTTATACATTAACTATGTTGAATATACTGTATTTCATGTATTTGTATAAAATACTGTATATGTATAAAATTTGAAATTGTGTTGGCCATGATTAACTGCTGTATATGTATGTGAAACTTACTAGTATTAACTTCTGGGTGAACGGATTAGCCCTAATACATGTTGTCTCAACATACGTTGCGTATGTTATATTGTGTAGCCTAAGTGTTTGTTGAAATGCCTGAATGAATATGGATTCAGGATTTGCGCCTACCATGTGTATTGAATGCAAGAACATGATTGAAGTATACTAGACAACCCCTTAGCGAAAGGATTTGCCCTAAATCACGCCACGACCAATTTACGTTATATATGTTAAAATGTGTAGCCCAAGTGTTTGTGAAAATGTTCAAATGAATATGAAACTTGGATTCATGCTTGCCATGATTATCGACCGTGGGTGCACGCGTGTTATACATGGGGCAGCTCCCTAGTGAAAGGATTTGGCCTAATACCTATGTGATCAACATACGTCATGTATGTTGATGTATGTAGTCTAAAGTGTTTGTTGGAATGTCAATGTATAAGGGTGTTGAGATATGATTCTTAACTCCTTTAATTATGTGTATGTTTTCCTCCATGTACCGTCTATTATAATGTTTATTTCTCTATTTAATGCATATGTTTAAATCCATGTTTTAGTTGTGTTCCATAAAATCCGTTATGGGTGATGGGGGAGTGGTGTAACGATTTCGTGCAATAGCCCCGGCAGCCCTAAGCGAACAATATCAGACTTGATTTGTGTGATTTCAAATCTTGATCCATTACTGCTTTAATTATCCGTAATTGCATGTGATTGGGGCTATTGTATAGTCCAGGCAGTCGGTAACGGGATTGAATTCGTGGCTGAGATTCATTCGCCACGTAAGACGTGTTTGACGAACCCGAGCCGTACTTCAGTTGGCGGCAGTGGTTAGGCCATGTGAAGTGCTTATGCACTTCATGTCGTTCAGCTGGTTATGCACTCGTGCTAGTCGAGCTTGTCAAGTAACCCGATCTGTCTAATGTATGTTCACCATGTTTTGGACGATATTGGTTGAACCTAAGGTACCGAACTCACTAGTGGAATCCCGTTTAACCTTGGTACCTCGATTCGCTAAGACTCATGAGCTGGGTATGGGACACCGTGGTCGAGCTGTCGGCCTACACTGTTTTGATGGGTGATGGGGGAGTGGTGTAACGAGTGCATGTAACAGCCCTGACAGCCCTAACCGTGCTCGGTGTAGTGACCTCTAGCATACTCTGAATCCACGGTGAGGTGACGAGTCTTCCCGTAGTAACAAGTATAAACTAGGCCTGTATTGATAAGGTGATGGGGGAGCGGTGCAACGGTACGTGTAATAGCCCTGGCAGCCCTTTACAGTGACCTAGAACCGTATCATCGTATGAGATTATCTAGGACTGACGACCCTAGAATGGATCATTGTTTGTGAATGATATAAGGAAGGTACCTTAGTTTCCCAATACTGTTGTATGAAAAGGACTAATAACAACTCGATAATCATGCTCATAACATAGCACTGCATGTGCCTGGAAGATGTGGAGCACTGAGGGATGAACGCATGCCGCGGACGTAAGATGGTGTCGCATGAGAGAGCATTGGCGAGGGCATGCATCATGACTACATTTCATACTTGCATTAACAAGATTATTTAGGAATGTTTGATTGTACTACTTGACTGAATTGATAATATGTTAACCTATGCTTTATTGTTCCACTGAGTTGATCACTCACTCCCACGTTACGGGATGGTGTTGTACACACCAACCAGTCCTTGTTTGAGTTTCAAATGATGGCAATGCTTGTGAAGCGGAGCCGGACTTTTATGATGATGAGGAGAGTTTCTCCTATATGCTGCTACCAGGCAGGTCTATGTAGACCATGTTCTGATGACGGGGTTACAGGGTTACTGATTAGGTTTCATTATACTTTAGTTTGCACTTTTGGAACACCCATGTATATTCATTTTGTTCATTTTTGGAGTATACATGTATTTATTTAACCTGGTAACATGTTCACACTCTGGAGAATTACAACAATTTATATATTTTCTATACTTATCACAGTCTTCCGCTTGCAAAATTTAACTGTCTTTGGAGTATGATATGCTGTTTTGGTATAATCCCACTCATGTTTAATGCACTAATATGAACAACATTTAATCATCATTATCTATGTTGCATAAGTGATGCGTTGGAACTCGGGAGTGGAGTTTATGCTCGACCCACGATTTTCAGGGCGTTACAAGATGGTATCAGAGCGTGATTTGGATTAAACCGGACCTGGGTTATGGTCACACGACGTACACTAACGCATTTCGACTCAGGTGGGTGCGAGAAAATGTAAAAACAGTCATAGGTAGCTCGATTTCGCCGATCGGCGAAGTTCACTGAAATTGGTCGTATTGTTGGAGTATGTATGCAACCGAGATCACATGAGTCGACCCCAAAACACTTCTAGACCGTCAAACGACGGGTTTAGATCACAACTCACCCCATCCCAGTGGTTAAAAGTTGGTAAATACAGCTGTGCATTAGAAACTTTCCAAAAGGACCCGAAACAGCTCAAAATGGGGTCAGGGGCCTACCCACACCATTCTAGAGAGACCCAGGGTGGGACCCATACCTTTTTGGGGCTTAGGGGGCACGAGGACGTCACCCAAATGGCGAGGCATCACCAGATAGTCCAGGGAGTTGCGATGACCTCGCCGGTTAACGGGCTGGCCTGAGCGGGCCAGTCGAGCCGACGACCTTTGGGGCCTAGGGTGACCCCCTGGTACATGGGCCGTGGCTTAAAGCCTCCCTAAAGGCATACCTCCTTCACAAACTACCCCTCCAAGCTCTCCTTTTCTCCAAAAGTTTTTTATTTTCTCTCTCAAACCTTCCTTCCATTCACCTATTTCATCATTTTCTGTCAAAACATACATACTTCCATCGTTTACAACAATACCTACCCCCCTACCCTCTTCATTCTCTCCCATTTGAGCTCTTACACCCCCATTTGAAGCTCAAAATCGTGTAAGCTCTCAACCCATCTCATCTCTTCATTTTCTTTCTTCACTCCCTGTCTTTTGGGCCTTTACAATCCCTGTTGAGGCTCAAATCCGTGGAGAATCAAAAGTTCCAGCCCCTATTTTCCCTTGTCTTCATTTTCCATGGCCTTCTTTGAGTTCATTACGGCCATATTTCGATCTCCACCTTTCTTTCTCTCATGGGAAAGAGAAAGGGTGCCCCTCCTCCTTCGCTAGTCTCGGATGCCTAGTCATCCATGCCATTGTCTCATAGTTGTTTGAGTTACTGCTTTAGGATGTGTTGTATTTTCGTGTTGATAGACCTAGTAGTGTAGTAGTTTTATAGAATGTTAGATGTTTGAAGCCTTAGTTGTATTAGCTCACATGCATCTTCTGTCATGGTCCATGTAAGGCTACGTCCCATTTATTGTGATGATTTTGGGTTAAATGAAATGCATGAAGCTCCTCTTGTTATCAAAGGTGTAGACTGCTTGACAAGTTGGAGTTGTACTTGACAATTATGAACTCCTTCCACCCCTCCACTATTACTCCTCTAAACCCATCTCATACTCCTCTTGGCCTCACCATTTCACAACCATATGAGCACAAAAACCCACATATTTGTGTCCCATAACCTTCACAACCTCTAAATGTTAGGATGCTTAGGGCCCGTTTGGCCAACTGCATTAGGTGAGCTTATGGTGGATGGAATTGTCAAAGTAACAGTAAAGGTAGGTGTAAGGTATTGTCCTTGGATTGGGTGTATCCCATGTTTTCCAATATCATGTTTGGACAGTATGCAATTAAAAGTAAATCCCAGAATTTCCTTTCAAATTACACTTAGAAATTCACATCATGGGATTTGGAAATCCCATCTCACACTTTCCAACACAAGGCTCATTTTCCAAAGCCTACAAAATTAATTTTAATCCCCTCCCACCCTCCTACTAAACATGCTACTCCAAATCCCGAGGTGGGATTAGCAATGCAGCCCCATTTAATACATCTTAAGATCACTGGTCAAATAGGCCCTTGGAGTTTTGGACCTAGAGTGGTGTTCCTATATTCGAACGACCTAACAGTATGGGAAATCCAATAAATTGATAACGTGAACCCTAGGACTTTCTTAGCTAGTATGAGCATGTGTGTAGTGCTCGAGCATAGTTAAATTCAAGTTCGGGCAACTCGATTCCAATCAAACAACGCTTGACTCTAAGCGATAAAACAATTTCCCTTATTTAAAATGGTATGAAATCATCTAGTGTAGAAGCATAGACTTTGGATCACAACTAGTGGATTATCGCTACTCATACGTTACGACTAGGCTACTGGTTAGACTAAGGAATGTAAAAGATTCATTATGCTAAGATAATTGAAAGATAAATTTCGTTAGTTGGCTTGATTAGGTTGGAGCGAGACCCCGTTTCTTTGTTGAAACCCCTCGGTACTCATAGACTTCTTTAATAACTCTTAAGAAGGTTGTTTGATTAGTAACTATTCACGCTCAAAGGAAACTCATATATCCCTTGGATTTAATGTTAGGTCAAATCAATACAACCCTTAAAATTGCCTTCCCAAAGACTTATTACAAATGGGAATACGGAGTAGAGAACTATATATAAGTGACGTATTCGCGGTTTGAATCGAATTCTCAATCCTAGTAGTTACCAATGAACTCTATGCTCTGATCAAGCAGAAGGTCGGGATCAACTAGGATTAAGAAATGATACGACAATTTTTGTCCTAGCTAGGCAGAAGGTCCATGTATCCGACTCAGACCCACTACACAACTTTCCTTCCGTGTTGGCCCGACCACTTACAACCAAAAGTTTATAACATCGTCTTTGAGAAGTGTTAGGAATATATAGCCGATAGAGACTTTGTCTTTTTAGGCCTAAGAAATTTCTCAAACGGACAACAGACAGTTAGGAATTAGGCCTCGAACCACAGACCATTCTGGCATGCATAACGTGCATTTGAACTTAGAAGGATAGTCTGCCGTTAACCTATTTTGTCCAAATTCCTTATGTACTAATAATGTATAGATTATCTTGATTAAAGAAAGTAAGTCGGGACCATGGTAGAGGTCCTTCCTTGGTATAGTTAGGCATCTTGCCACAAATTCACGCCCGTCCCTGAAACCAACCACAACACCCATCATTATACTCCTTTCTATAACCATTGGTACCAACACCATAGTACACATCATCGATGAAGGGAAGACCAACGTATTGGGAGATCATATCCCATTTCATGTCTAGGATAGGTCCTAGATTAAACCTTGTTTCGACATCCGGATCAGGACATTGATCCTTGAGCCTTGAGAGTGAAAATTATTTTTAAGGGGGGTAGAACATTATGAGCCCAATCTAGTTAGGTTGGCTAATACACCTCTTCAATCTGGGTGGCGCAGCGAAAACGTGGTTGGCCCTTACCCCACTAGCCCAGGATTGAAGGAAATTGATCCAGGATATGTAAGGTTAGGTCACCAAATAGGATCTGAATCTTCCTTAGCACGTCAATAATGAAGTCTTTAAAGGAAAGCAATTAGGGTTTAAGTGTTAAACCAATTTATATTACAGAATTACAATAGCTAAGGTCAACGTATCTACAACTGTGCTCGTTGATTATGAACATAATAGAAGCCTTAGCAAGTTATACTATGAGAAATCGTTTTAGGATGAGCTACTAAGGTATTGATTCACCCCTACCTCGGACATAGAATAAGACGAGGACTCTCTTAGACCAAGACCTAAAGGGCAACCTTAAAAATAGGAAATTTGAATCGTTCAGTGATGGGTATTCCCTAAGCTTTTAGAGTGATCGGACTACAGAGTTACTGAAATATAAACTGCGAACCATTCGCGGCTTGACCCAATTCTCAATCCTGGGAAACTACCAATGGACTCACTGCTTGACCGAGTAGAAGACTAGGAGCCACCAGGACTAGGAAGGGATACGATGAACCTTCTACCCTAGTCAGGTAGATGATCGATGTATCGGGATCAAGCCCACTATAACCATCTCTCCGTGTTGGTCAAACATTGAAAACAACTATCTTACTCTAAACAGATGGTAATCGTCGTCAAGACTCCAAATAGGGAAAGAAATCCATTGTAGCAAACCATCAGGATATAAGTAAGAGATAAAGAAATAAGTTTTTAAGGGGGGTAAAGACTAAAATTGTAACATCCCAGACTTTTGCCAACCTGGGATTAGACGTCCTTAGGCAATGGGTCGCTCCTAACGCCTTATTAACTTGTCAAAACTCAATCCCACAGTCTAGAATCGCTTCTTAACCCATTTCCTTCACAAATCTCACCTTTCACTACCTTGTTCTTTAAATGTCTCTAAGTACTTTCATATTAGGCATGAATCCTAATGTTTAGGTGATGAAGAACAATGCTTTAGAAATTCGTACAAAGACCCTAGTGCCACCTCAGACAGAAATTACTCAAGACTAAATCCTTTAGAAATGAGACAAAGTAACTAAGTGCAAAACTAGATTAGCTACGAAATTCGTTTGATCCACTTTAAATACGATCTGTAAGACCCAAAACTTGTAGAATCATTGACGCTAGGTTACCCTAAAATCCAGGATCAATCTCATTACCCGGCTGCTCTCGGGAGCATCCCGAAACTCCGTATCATATCTAGACCGCACGTCGGAAGTCCGAATAACACGAAGTTAAGGAATTAGGACCGCCTTGCTGGGCTTGACAACCATCTCGAAAATCAAATCCAAACAGTGTCCCAGCGTTATTCGCTTGAGCTCGGAGCGGAGAGTCTGAGAACACTTGGTTTTCTTTTTAAATAAATATCTCAAATAGTAATCTAAGACTTGTCACTTGTGGGTCAGTATTAGGCAACCAGACCGTCAGAATCTGACCCAAATACACCCTCGGGTCAGGAAAAATTTCATAAACATATCCATATACTCGGAATCTCCGATCGAGATCCACTGACCGTTGAACTGAAACTGGTCCGCCAAGCGTGATCTGGGAATCTGACCGAAACGAAAACTTAACTCCACCTAGATCCAGGGTCAGTGAGCTTAAGTCTGACCTTTGGCTCAAGGGGGGCCGCCAGAAGTCCTTCGTTGAGCTGAAACCAGCTCACTTTGGTTATAACTTAAGTGTACCTTGACCATAAGTCTAATTTGGTGAGTTTTTAGGCTATATAAGGGCCTTAGAACCCTCTCTCTCACAGCCATATGAATTTGAGAGAAACCCTAGAGAGAGAAGAGAGAAAAGAGAGAGAAAGTGTGAGAGAAGTGGGAGAAACTCCCTACTACTATCCCCTGCCGCTACACAAGCTGCACCACCCCATTCTCATCGCTTTCCCGGCGATACCGACTTCGTTTCTAGGTAAGAAACCCTAATCCTAATCTGTTTTGGAGTTGTAAAGGTTGTAGGTTATGAAATAGCTAACCTATTTCATTCTATAGGTTACCAAACTGCCGAATACGAAAGCTTAACAAACCTATCGGATTCGTTATGATTCTATGATAAAAGGTGAGGACTTTAGGTGTATAGGTTACGGTTTTTAACGCTTTGAATGTCAGATAATGATAGATTCATGATCTGCATGCAATTTCACATGTACAAAGTGCTGTTTGTTTTCTGTTTCGATTAAAGACGAAGAATATGGAATTTTACATATTCTAGGTATTTGTAGAAAGTACCGTATACGTATAAATTTTGGAAATGTGTTTTCCATGATTATTTGCTGTATGAATATGTTATATATGGATAAAATACTTGTTTGGCGAAAGGACTCGCCCTAATACATGTTTTGCCAATATACACTATGTATGTTGAAATAGTGTATTTTAAGTGTTTGTGAAATTGCTTGTGAGAGTAAGTGCTTGGATGATGGTGCCTTAGGTAGGTGTTGAGATGGGATTCTCAACTACCTTAGAGACGTGTATGATTTCCTCCATGTGATTGTTTATGTTAACGCTTACTTATGAAATACATGTGTTTGTATTCCTGTTTATGTAGTGCTTTATAACATACTTTATAACATGCTTTATGACATGCTTGTTAACATGCTTGAATTACTTTGTTTATTATGCTTTACCCTACATGCTCTAAATAAGGATTGCTTGAGTTTGGGACTATGGTTATAGTCCAGACAATTGGTACCAGATTTGAGATCGTGGTTGAGACTCATTTCGCCACGTAAGATGTGTTTGGCGAACCCGAGTCGTACTTCAGTTGGCGACAGTGGTTAGGCCACACGAAGTGCTTATGCACTTCATGTCGTTCAGTTGGTTGTGCGCTCGAGCTAGTCAGGCTCGTCAAGTAACCCGATATGTTTAATGTATGTTCACCATGTTTGGTCGCTACTGCTTGAACCTAGGGTACAAACTTACCAGTGGAATTCCGTTAACCATGGTACCTCGATCCGCTAAGACTCATGAGCTGGGCATGGTGGTATGGGACACTGTGGTCGAGCTATCCGCTTACGCTGGGGCCACGAGTCTCCCCGTAGTGACCATTGAGCAACCAGACTCGTGAGCTGATTATGGTAGTATGAGACACTATATTCGTGCTGTCGGCCTACATTGATAAGGTGATGGGGGAGTGGTGCAACGAATTTGTGTAACAGCCCTGGTAGCCCTTTGTAGTGACCTCGAGCATACTCTGAATTTGCGGTGAGGCGACGAGTTTTACCGCAGTGTATAGAGTATGAACTAGGCCTGTTTCAATTTAGTGATGAACCGTTAAAGAGGTGATGGGGGAGTGGTGTAACCATTGTGCGTAACAGCCCTAACAGCCTTTGCAGCGACCTAGAAACACACCATCGTATGAGATTAACTAGGACTGACGACCCTAGAATGGATCATGTTTGGGAATGATACAGGGGAGGTACCTTAGTTTCCCAATACTGCTGTTTGAAATGGACTAATAACTACTCGGTAATCATGCTCATCATCGCACTGCATGTGCCTGGTAGATGTGGAGCACTGAGGGATGAACGCATGTCGCAAACGTAAGATGGTGTCGCATGAGGGTGGTTTGGCAAGGGCATTCATCATGTCATTTCATACTTGCATTAAATAAGAGTAGTTAGGATTGTTTGATTGTACTACTTTATCATTACTGCTTGACTGAATTGATAACATGTTAACTTATGCTTTACTGTTCCACTGAGTTGATCACTCACTCCCACGTTACGGGACGGTGTTGTACACACCAACCAGATTTATTTGAGTTTCAGGTGATGGCGATGCTTATGAAGCAGAGCCGGACTACTACTATGATGTTGAGGAGGAGTTCTCCTAAATGTAACTCTCTGACAGGTCTATGAAGACCTGGTATTATATTGACGGGGCTATGGTATTTGGAATAGAAGACATTACACTTCCACAACTTGGTATAATTTGAAATTATACTTGTAATTCATTAACCTAGTAACCTTATCACACTCTGGAGACTCACCATAGTTTATATATTTTATTTATCTATCACAGTCTTCCGCCTGCTATCTCACTTGTCTCTGGAGTATGATATGCTGTTTTGGCTTAATCTCACTCATGTTCACTACACTAATACAGACAACATTCAATCATCATTTATTTTGTTGCATAAGTGATGCGTTGGAACTCGGGAGTTGAGTTTATGCTCAACCCCCGATTTCCAGGGCGTTACAAAAATGTACCAGACTAGCATGGACAGTATACACCCTACAACGCTTATAAACTTGAAGTCGATAAAGCTTAGGCAAAGGAGTAATAAAATCTTTACTCATCTCCCTTAGACAATTTCGGGTACAAAATTATTTTTAAGGAGGGTAGATTGTAACACCTCGAATTTTTGCCAACCTAGAGATAAACGTCTTTAGGCAATGGTCCAAATCCTAACACCTTATTAACTTGTCAAAACTCAATCCCGAAGTCTCAAGTCCCCTTTCAACCCATTTCCTTCAAAATCTCCTATTTCACCTTTCACCACCTTGTTCTTTAGATGTTTATGAGTACTTTCATATTACGCATGAATCCTATAGTTTAGGTAATGAAGAACAATACTTTAGAAATCTGTACAAAGACCCGAGTATCACATTAGGCAGAAATCTTACAGGACTAAATCCTTTAGAAAATAGACGAGAATTAGGTAGTGTTAAACTAGAGTACCTGTGAAATTAGCACCAATCACTTTAAATACAATCTGCAAGACCCAAAACTTGTAGAATCATCGACGCTACATTACCCTAAAATCTCGGATCAATCTCATTACCCGGCTGCTCTTGGGAGCATCACGAAACCCTGTATCAGATCTGGACCGCACATTGAAAGTCCAATTAACGCGAAGTTAACCGTTTAAGACCGCCTTGCTGGGCATGATAACCATCTCAGAAATCAAATCTAGATAGTGTTCCGGGCCTATTCGCTTGAGCCCGGAGCGAGGAGTGTGATAAAACGTAGGTTTCTTTAGAAATTAAATCTAATTTAAGTAATCTGAGACTCGTCGCTTGCGGGCCTGATGTAAGCAATCAGACCTTTAGAATCTGACCCAAATACACCCTCGGATTAGGGGAAGTTTCATACACAAGGCAGTGTACTTGTGGCCCTGATCGAGTTTCGGTGACTGTTGAACTGAAACTGGTCCGCCACGTGTGATCTGGGAACCCGACTGGAATGAAAACTTAACTCGACCTAGATTCAAGGTCAGTGAGCTTAAGTCCGACCTTTGGCTCAAGGGGGGGCTCCAGAAGTGCTCTGTTGAGACGGAACAGTCCGTATTTGGACATAACCTAAGCATACCTTGGCCCTGGGTCTAATTTGGTGAGTTCTGGGCCTATATAAGGACCTTAAACCCTCACTCTCTTATTTCATACGAATTTGAGAAAACCTAGGAGAGAGAAGAGAGAAAAGAGAGAGAAAGTGTGAGAGTTGTGGGAGAATCTTCCTGCCATTCTACCCTGCCGATCTACGTGCTTAACCATCACTTTCCAATCACTATCTCGGAGATTCCGGCTTCATTCTTAGGTAAGAAAAACCTAACCCTAACCTGTTTTAGAGTTCCAGGTAGTGTGAGTTGTGAAATAACTAATCTGAGTCATGTTGTAGGTTGCCAAATCACCTTAGACAAAGGCTTATCTATTATATCGAGTTCTTTACGCTTCTACAGCATAAGGTGCGGACTTTAAACGTATAGGTTATGGTTTTCAAGGCTTTCAATGTCAGATAATGATATATTACTGATGTGGATGCTATTGTACATGTACAAAGTGCTGTCCGTTTGTTTTTCAGTTATACGTTAATTATGTTGAATATACTGTATTCCATGTATTTGTAGAAAATACTGTATACGTATAAAATTTAAAATTGTGTTGGCCATGATTAACTATTGTATATGTATGCTAGACTTACTAGTATCAACTTCTGGGTGAACGGATTAGCCCTAATACATGTTGTCTCAACATACGTTGCGTATGTTATATTGTGTAGCCTAAGTGTTTGTTGAAATGCCTGAATGAATATGGATTCAGGATTTGCGCCTGCCATGTGTATTGAATGCAAGAACATGATTGAAGTGTACTAGACAACCCCTTAGCGAAAGGATTTGCCCTAAATCACTCCACGGCCAATATACGCTATATATGTTAAATTTTGTAGCCCAAGTGTTTGTGAAAATGTTCAAATGAATATGGAACTTGGATTCATGCTTTCCATGATTATCCACCGTAGGTGCACGCGTATTATACATGGGGCAACTCCCTAGTGAAAGGATTTGGCCTAATACCTATGTGATCAACATGCGTCATGTATGTTGATGTATGTAGTCTAAAGTGTTTGTTGGAATGTCTGAATGAGTAGTAGTTAGTAAATTATAATGTATAAGAGTGTTGAGATATGATTCTTAACTCCTTTAACTATATGTGTATATTTTCCTTCATGTACCGTCTGTTATAATGTCTGTTTCTCTATGTAATGCATATGTTTAAATCTATGTTTAAGTTGTATTCCATAAAATCCGTTATGGGTGATGGGGGAGTGGTGTAACAATTCCGTGCAATAGCCCTGGCAGCCCTAAGTGGACAATATCAGACTTGATTTGTGTGATTTGAAATCTTGATCCATTACTGCTTTAATTATCCTTAATTACATGTGATTGGGGCTATTGTATAGTCCAGGTAGTCGGTAACAGGATTTAATTCGTGGTTGAGATTCATTCGCCACGTAGGACGTGTTTGACAAACCCGAGCCGTACTTCAGTTGGCGGCAGTGGTTAGGCCACGCGAAGTGCTTATGCACTTCATGTTGTTCAGTTGGTTGTGCGCTTGTGCTAGTCGATCTCGTCAAGTAACCCGATCTATCTAATGTATGTTCACCATATTTTAAACGCTACTGCTTGAACCTAAGGTACCGAACTCACCAGTGGAATCCCGTTTAACCTTGGTACCTCGATCTGCTAAGACTCATGAGCCGGGTATGGGGCACCGTGGTCGAGATGTCGGCCTACGCTGGGGCGATGTGCCTCCCTGTAGTGACCAGTGAGCAATCCAGACTCGTGAACCGAATATGGTAGTATGGGACACTGTATTCGAGCTGTTGGGCTACACTATTTTGATGGGTGATGAGGGAGTGGTGTAACGAGTGCGTGTAATAGCCCTGAAAGCCCTAACCATGCCCGGTGTAGTGACCTCGAGCATACTCTGAATCCGTGGTGAGGCGACGAGTCTTCCCGTAGTAATAGAGTATAAACTAGGCCTGTATTGATAAGGTGATGGGGGAGCGGTGCAACGAGTGCGTGTAACAGCCCTGGTAGCCCTTTACAGTGACCTAGAACCATATCATTTTATGAGATTATCTAGGACTGACGACCCTAGAATGGATCATTGTTTGAGAATGATATAAGGAAGGTACCTTAGTTTTCCAATACTGCTGTATGAAAAGGACTAATAACAACTCGGTAATCACGCTCATAACATAGTACTGCATGTGCCTGGAAGATGTGGAGCACTGAAGGATGAACGCATGCCGCGGACGTAAGATCGTGTCGCATGAGGGAGCATTGGCGAGGGCATGCATCATGACTGCATTTCATACTTGTATTAACAAGATTATTTAGGAATGTTTGATTATACTGCTTTATTATTACTGCTTGACTGAATTGATAACATGTTAACCTATGCTTTATTGTTCCACTGAGTTGATCACTCACTCCCATGTTACGGGACAGTTTTGTACACACTAACCAGTCCTTGTTTGAGTTTCAGATGATGGCGATGCTTGTGAAGAAGAGCCAGACTTTTATGATGATGAGGAGAGTTTCTCCTATAAACTGCTATCAGGTGGGTCTATGTAGACCATGTTCTGATCGACGGGGTTACAGGGTTACTGTTTAGGTGCCATTACACTTTAGTTTACACTTTTGGAACACCCATGTATATTCATTTTGTTCATTTTTAGAGTATACATGTATTTATTTAACCTGGTAACATGTTCACACTCTGGAGACTTACAACAATTTATATATTTTATATACTTATCACAGTCTTCCGTTGCAAAATTTAACTGTCTCTAGAGTATGATATGCTGTTTTGGTATAATCCCACTCATGTTTAATGCACTAATATGAACAACATTCAATCATCATTATCTATGTTGCATAAGTGATGCGTTGGAACTCGAGAGTGGAGTTTATGCTCGACCCCCAAATTTCAGGGCGTTACAGATAAATAACTCATTCTGGATTACGAGATACACCCTATTTAAGGTTTAATGGTCTGGATCACTTCTGTCGTCGACCGGGCCTTTTCAGTTCCATCTTTGACGGTAGGCTAAAGAAGCTCGTTCTACCCTAAAATCCTATATTTTTCATCAGATAACTCATTCTGGATGGCGAGATACGCCCGATTTAAGGTCTGATGGTGTGGATCACTTCTGTCGTCGACCGGGCCTTTTCAGATCCATGTTTGGCGGAAGGGTAAAGGAGCTTGTTCTACCACAAAATCATATATTTTACTTCAGATAACTTATTCTGAATTACAAGATAAAATGATTTAAGGTCCGATGGTCTAGATCACTTCTGTTGTCGACTGGGACTTTTTTGATCCATCTTTGGGTGTATTTGACAAATCCGGCTTAGGGAACCTGGCGTAGCCAGATTGGTTTGGTAAAGAAGCTCGTTCTACCCAAAATCATATATTTTACTTCAAATAAGTCATTCCGGATTGCGAGATACAACCAATTTAAAGTCTGATGGTCTGGATCACTTCTGTCGTCGACCTGGCCGTTTCTGATCCATCTTTGGCGGTAGGCTAAAGTAGCTCGTTTTACCCCAAAATCATATATTTTACCTCAGATAGCTAATTCCGGATTGCGTGATACACCCGATTTAAGATCTTATGGTCTGGATCACTCCTGTCGTCGACCAGACTTTTTCTGATCCATCTTTGGCGGTAGGTTACAGTAGATCAATCTACCACAAAATCATATATTTTACGTCAGATAACTCATTCTAGATTGCGAAATATGCCCGATATAAGGTCCAATGGTCTGGATCACTTCTGTCGTTGACCGGGCATTTTCTAATCCATCTTCGGTGGTATTTCTCAAATCCGACATGGCCAAACCGCCTTAGCCTAGTTCGTTGGCTAAAGTAGCTCGTTCTATCCCAAAATCTTATATTTTACATTAGATAACTAATTACGAATTGTGAGATACACCCGAATTAAGGTCCGATGGTCTGGATCACTTCTGTCATCGATCGAGCCTTTTCAGATCCATCTTTGGCGGTAGGCTAAAGTAGCTCGTTCTACCCCAAAATCATATATTTTACCTCGGATAACTCATTCCGGATTGCGAGATACACCCGATTTAAGGTGCGATGGTCTGGATCAATTCTGTCGTCGACCGGCCTTTTCAGATCCATCTTTGGCGGTAGTCTAAAGTAGCTCGTTCTACACAAAAATCATATATTTTACGTCAGATAACTCATTTCGGATGGCAAGATACATCCGTTTTAAAGTCCGATGGTCTGGATAACTTTTGTTGTTGACCGGACTGTTACAGATCCATATTTGCCGGTAGGCTAAAGTAGCTCGTTCTACCCCAAAATCATATATTTTACGCCAGATAAGTCATTCCGGATTGAGAGATATGCCCGATTTAAGGTCCGATGTTCTAGATCACTTCTGTTGTCGACCGGGCCATTTCTGATCCATCTTTGGCGGTAGGCGAAAGTTGCTCGTTGTACCCCAAAATCATATATTTTACGTCGGATAACTCATTCCGGATTGCGAGATACTCCCGACGGTCTGGATCACTTTTGTCGTCGACCGACCCATTTCTGATCCATTTTGGAGCCTAAAGTAGCTCGTTCTACCCCAAAATCATATATTTTACGTCAGATAACTCATTCCGGATTACGAGAAATGCCCTATTTAAGGTCCGATGTTCTAGATCACTTCTGACGTCGACCGGGCCGTTTCTGATCCATCTTTAGCGGTAGGCTAAAGTAGCTCGTTGTACCCCAAAATCATATATTTACGTCAGATAACTCACTTCGGATTGCGAGATATGCCCGATTTAAAGTCCGATGGTCTGGATCACTTTTGTCGTCAACCGAGCCATTTCTGATCCATCTTTGGCGGTAGGCTAAAGTAGCTCGTTGTACCCCAAAATCATATATTTTACGTCGGATAACTCATTCCCGATTGTGAGATATGCCCGATTTAAAGTCCGATGGTATGGATCACTTTCGTCGTCGACCGAGCTGTTTCGGATCCGTCTTTGGCGGTAGGCTGAAGTAGCTCGTTCTACCCCAAAATCATATATTTTATGTCAGATAGCTAATTCCGGATTGCGTGATACGCCCGATTTAAGGTCCGATGGTCTGGGTCACTCCTGTCGTCGACCGGGCCTTTTTTGATCCATCTTTGGCGGTATGTTACATAGCTCGTTCTACCACAAAATCATATATTTTACGTCAGATAACTCATTCGGGATTGCGAAATACGCCCGATATAAGGTCCGATGGTCTGGATCACTTCTGTCATTGACCGGGCATTTCTAATCTACCTTTGGCGGTATTTCTCAAATCCGGCATGGGCAACCTGGCTTAGCCCGGTTCGTTAGCTAAAGTAGCTCGTTCTACCCCAAAATCTTATATTTACATTAGATAACTGATTCCGAATTGCGAGATACACCTGAATTAAGGTCTGTTGGTCTGGATCACTTCTGTCGTCGACCGAGCCTTTTTAGATCCATCTTTGGCGATAGGCTAAAGTAGCTCATTCTACCCCAAAATCATATATTTTACCTCAGTTAACTCATTTCGAATTGCGAGATATGCCCGATTTAAGGTGCGATGGTTGGATCAATTGTGTCGTCGACCGGGCCTTTTCAGATTAATCTTTGGCGGTAGTCCAAAGTAGCTCGTTCTACCCCAAAATCATATATTTTACGTCAGATAACTCATTTCGGATTGCGAGATATGCCCGATTTAAAGTTCGATGGTCTGGATCACTTTTGTCGTCGACCGAGCCATTTCTGATCCATCTTTAGTGGTAGGCTAAAGTAGCTCGTTGTACCCCAAAATCATATTTTACGTCAGATAACTCATTCCCGATTGTGAGATACCCCAATTTAAAGTCCGATGATCTGGATCACTTTCGTCGTCGACCGAGCCGTTTCTGATCCATCTTTGGCGGTAGGCTAAAGTAGCTCGTTCTACCCCAAAATCATATATTTTATGTCAGATAGTTAATTCCGGATTGCGTGATATGCCCGATTTAAGGTCCGATGGTCTGGGTCACTCCTGTCGTCGACCGGGCCTTTTCTGATTCATCTTTGGCGGTAGGTTACAGTAGCTCGTTCTACCACAAAATCATATATTTTACGTCAGATAACTAATTCTGGATTGCGAAATACGCTCGATATAAGGTCTGATGGTCTGGATCACTTCTGTCGTTGATCGGGCATCTTCTAATCCATCTTTGGCGGTATTTCTCAAATCCGGCATGGGCAACCTGCCTTAGCCCAGTAAGTTGGCTAAAGTAGCTCGTTCTACCCCAAAATCTTATATTTTACGTTAGATAACTGATTCCGAATTGCGAGATACACCCGAATTAAGGTCTGTTGGTCTGGATCACTTTTGTCGTCGACCGAGCCTTTTAGATCCATCTTTGGCGGTAGGCTAAAGTAGCTCGTTCTACCCCAAAATCATATATTTTACCTCAGATAACTCATTCTGGATTACGAGATACGCGAGATTTAAGGTGCGATGGTCTGGATCAATTGTGTCGTCGACCGGGCCTTTTCAGATCCATCTTTGGCGGTAGTCCAAAGTAGCTCGTTCTACCTCAAAATCATATATTTTACATTAGATAACTCATTCCGGATTGCAAGATTCATTCAATTTAAAGTTCGATGGTCTAGATAAACTTTTGTCGTCTACCGGGCGTTTCTAATCCATCTTTGCCGTTAGGCTAAAGTAGCTCGTTCTACCCCAAAATCATATATTTACGTCAGATAACTCGTTCCGGATTGCGAAATACGCCCGATTTAAGGTTGATGGTCTGGATCAATTCTGTCATAGGACCAGGCCTTTTCAGATTCGGTCTTTGGCGGTGTATATAGTAGCTCGTCTACCCCAAACATATATTTTACGTCAGATAACTCATTCGGATTGCGAGATATGTCGATTAAAGTCCGATGGTCTGCATAACTTTTGTCGTCGACCGGGCCGTTTCTGATCCATCTTGTTGGTAGGCTAAAGTAGCTTTCTACCCGAATCATATATTTTACGTCAGATAACTCATTCCGGATTTCATGATACGTCCGATTTAAGGTCCGATGGTCTGGATCACTTCTGACGTCGACGGGCCATTTAGATCCGTCTTTGACGGTGGCTATAGTAGCTCGTTCTACCCCAAAACACATATTTATGATAGATAACTCATTCTGTATTGCGAGATATGCCCGATTTATGGTCTGATGGTATGGAACTTCTATCATCAACCGGGCTTTTTAGTTGCATCTTTGGCGTTATGATAAAGTAGCTCATTCTACCCCAAATAATATATTGTACGTCAGATAACTCATTCCAAATTGCGAGATACGGCCGATTTAAAGTCTAATGATCTGGATCACTTCTTTCATTGACGGGGCCGTTTTCGATCCATCTTTGGCGGTAGGCTAAAGTAGCTCGTTCTACCCCAAAATCATATATTTTATGTCAGATAACTCACTTCGGATTGAAGAGATACGCCCGATAAAAGGTCTATGGTCTAGATCAATCTGTCATCGACCGGGCCTTTCAGATCCATCTTTGGCGGTAGGCTAAAGTAGCTCGTTCTACCCCAAAAATCATACATTTACGTCAGATAACTCATTCGGATTGCGAGATACGCCGATTTAAAGTCTGATGGTCTAGATCACTTTTGTCGTCGACCAGGCCGTTTTGATCCATCTTTGGCGGTAGGCTAAGTAGCTCGTTCTAACCCAAAATCATATATTTTAGGTCTGATAACTCATTCTAGATTGCGAGATACGCCGGATTTAAGGTCCGATGGTCTGGATAATTCTGTCATCGACCAGGCCTTTTCAGATCCATCTTTGGCAGTGGGCAAAGTAGCACATTCTACTCGAAAATTAGATATTTTACGTTAAATAACTTATTCTGGATGCGAGATAGGCTCGATTTAAGGTCCAATGGTCTGGATCACTTCTGTCGTCGACCGGGCCTTTTCAAATCCATCTTTGGCGGTAGGACAAAGTAGCTTTTCTACCCCAAAATCAAATATTTTACGTCAGATAGCTCATTCCGTATTGCGAGATACGCCTGATTAAAAGTCCGATGGTCTGGATCACTTCTGTAGTCGAACGGGCCGTTCTCATCCATCTTTGGCGGTAGGTTTAAAGTAGCTCGTTCTACCCCAAAATAATATATTTTACGTCAGATAACTCATTACAGATTGCAAGATACGCCCGATTTAAGGTCCAATGGTCTTGATCAGTTCTGTCATCGACAGGTCTTTTCTGATCCATCTTTGGCGGTATGTTAAACTAGCTCGTTCTACCCCAAAATCATATATTT
>JAJHSJ010002673.1:0-49839 GCA_021015155.1 Magnolia officinalis | reverse complement strand
TTGCATGTGATTGGGGCTATTGTATAGTCGGCAGTCGTAAACGGGATTGAATTCGTGGTTGAGATTCATTCGCCACGTAAGACGTGTTTGACGAACCCGAGCCGTACTTCAGTTGGCGGCAGTGGTTAGGCCATGTGAAGTGCTTATGCACTTCATGTCGTTCAGCTGGTTATGCACTCGTGCTAGTCGAGCTTGTCAAGTAACCCGATCTGTCTAATGTATGTTCACCATGTTTTGGACGATATTGCTTGAACCTAAGGTACCGAACTCACTAGTGGAATCCCGTTTAACCTTGGTACCTCGATCCGCTAAGACTCATGAGCTGGGTATGGGACACCGTGGTCGAGCTGTCGGCCTACACTGTTTTGATGGGTGATGGGGGAGTGGTGTAACGAGTGCGTGTAACAGCCCTGACAGCCCTAACCGTGCTCGGTGTAGTGACCTCTAGCATACTCTGAATCCGCGGTGAGGTGACGAGTCTTCCCGTAGTAACAGAGTATAAACTAGGCCTGTATTGATAAGGTGATGGGGGAGCGGTGCAACGAGTACGTGTAATAGCCCTGGCAGCCCTTTACAGCGACCTAGAACCGTATCATCGTATGAGATTATCTAAGACTGACGACCCTAGAATGGATCATTGTTTGTGAATGATATAAGGAAGGTACCTTAGTTTCCCAATACTGTTGTATGAAAATGACTAATAACAACTCGATAATCACGCTCATAACATAGCACTGCATGTGCCTGGAAGATGTGGAGCACTGAGGGATGAACGCATGCCGCGGACGTAAGATGGTGTCCCATGAGAGAGCATTGGCGAGGGCATGCATCATGACTGCATTTCATACTTGCATTAACAAGATTATTTAGGAATGTTTGATTGTACTGCTTGACTGAATTGATAATATGTTAACCTATGCTTTATTGTTCCACTGAGTTGATCACTCACTCCCACGTTACGGGATGGTGTTGTACACACCAACCAGTCCTTGTTTGAGTTTCAAATGATGGCGATGCTTGTGAAGCGGAGCCGGACTTTTATGATGATGAGGAGAGTTTCTCCTATATGCTGCTACCAGGCAGGTCTATGTAGACCATGTTCTGATCGACGGGGTTACAGGTTACTGATTAGGTTTCATTATACTTTAGTTTGCACTTTTGGAACACCCATGTATATTCATTTTGTTCATTTTTGGAGTATACATGTATTTATTTAACCTGGTAACATGTTCACACTCTGGAGACTTACAACAATTTATATATTTTCTATACTTATCACAGTCTTCCGCTTGCAAAATTTAACTGTCTTTGGAGTATGATATGCTGTTTTGGTATAATCCCACTCATGTTTAATGCACTAATATGAACAACATTCAATCATCATTATCTATGTTGCATAAGTGATGCGTTGGAACTCGGGAGTGGAGTTTATGCTCGACCCACGATTTTCAGGGCGTTACAAGATGGTATCAGAGCGTGATTTGGATTAAACCGGACCTGGGTTATGGTCACACGACGTACGCTGACGCATTTCGACTTAGGTGGGTGCGAGAAAATGTAAAAACAGTCATAGGTAGCTCGATTTCGCCGATCGGCGAAGTTCACTGAAATTGGTCGTATTGTTGGAGTATGTACGCAACCGAGATCACATGAGTCGACTCCAAAACACTTCTAGACCGTCAAACGACGGGTTTAGATCACAACTCACCCCATCCCAGCTGTTAAAAGTTGGTAAATACAACTGTGCATTAGAAACTTTCCAAAAGGACCCGAAACAGCTTAAAATGGGGTCAGGGGCCTACCCACACCATTCTAGAGAGACCCAGGGTGGGACCCATACCTTTTTGGGGCTTAGGGGGCACGAGGACGTCACCCAAATGGCGAGGCATCACCAGATAGTCCAGGGAGTTGCGATGACCTCGCCGGTTAACGGGCTGGCCTGAGCGGGCCAGTCGAGCCGACGACCTTTGGGGCCTAGGGTGACCCCCTGGTACATGGGCCTGGCTTAAAGCCTCCCTAAAGGCATACCTCCTTCACAAACTACCCCTCCAAGCTCTCCTTTTCTCCAAAAGTTTTTTGTTTTCTCTCTCAAACCTTCCTTCCATTCACCTATTTCATCATTTTTCTGTCAAAACATACATACTTCCATCGTTTACAACAATACCTACCCCCCTACCCTCTTCATTCTCTCCCATTTGAGCTCTTACACCCCCCATTTGAAGCTCAAAATCGTGTAAGCTCTCAACCCATCTCATCTCTTCATTTTCTTTCTTCACTCCCTGTCTTTTGGGCCTTTACAATCCCTGTTGAGGCTCAAATCCGTGGAGAATCAAAAGTTCCAGCCCCTATTTTCCCTTGTCTTCATTTTCCATGGCCTTCTTTGAGTTCATTACGGCCATATTTCGATCTCCACCTTTCTTTCTCTCATGGGAAAGAGAAAGGGTGCCCCTCCTCCTTCGCTAGTCTCGGATGCCTAGTCATCCATGCCATTGTCTCATAGTTGTTTGAGTTACTGCTTTAGGATGTGTTCGTATTTTCGTGTTGATAGACCTAGTAGTGTAGTAGTTTTATAGAATGTTAGATGTTTGAAGCCTTAGTTGTATTAGCTCACATGCATCTTCTGTCATGGTCCATGTAAGGCTACGTCCCATTTATTGTGATGATTTTGGGTTAAATGAAATGCATGAAGCTCCTCTTGTTATCAAAGGTGTAGACTGCTTGACAAGTTGGAGTTGTACTTGACAATTATGAACTCCTTCCACCCCTCCACTATTACTCCTCTAAACCCATCTCATACTCCTCTTGGCCTCACCATTTCACAACACATATGAGCACAAAAACCCACATATTTGTGTCCCATAACCTTCACAACCTCTAAATGTTAGGATGCTTAGGGCCCGTTTGGCCAACTGCATTAGGTGAGCTTATGGTGGATGGAATTGTCAAAGTAACAGTAAAGGTAGGTGTAAGGTATTGTCCTTGGATTGGGTGTATCCCATGTTTTCCAATATCATGTTTGGACTGTATGCAATTAAAAGTAAATCCCAGAATTTCCTTTCAAATTACACTTAGAAATTCATCATCATGGGATTTGGAAATCCCATCTCACACTTTCCAACACAAGGCTCATTTTCCAAAGCCTACAAAATTAATTTTAATCCCCTCCCACCCTCCTACTAAACATGCTACTCCAAATCCCGAGGTGGGATTAGCAATGCAGCCCCATTTAATACAACTTAAGATCACTGGTCAAATAGGCCCTTGGAGTTTTGGACCTAGAGTGGTGTTCCTATATTCGAACGACCTAACAGTATGGGAAATCCAATAAATTGATAACGTGAACCCTAGGACTTTCTTAGCTAGTATGAGCATGTGTGTAGTGCTCGAGCATAGTTAAATTCAAGTTCGGGCAACTCGATTCCAATCAAACAACGCTTGACTCTAAGCGATAAAACAATTTCCCTTATTTAAAATGGTATGAAATCATCTAGTGTAGAAGCATAGACTTTGGATCACAACTAGTGGATTATCGCTACTCATACGTTACGACTAGGCTACTGGTTAGACTAAGGAATGTAAAAGATTCGTTATGCTAAGATAATTGAAAGATAAATTTCGTTAGTTGGCTTGATTAGGTTGGAGCGAGACCCCGTTTCTTTGTTGAAACCCCTCGGTACTCATAGACTTCTTTAATAACTCTTAGGAAGGTTGTTTGATTAGTAACTATTCACGCTCAAAGGAAACTCATATATCCCTTGGATTTAATGTTAGGTCAAATCAATACAACCCTTAAAATTGCCTTCCCAAAGACTTATTACAAACGGGAATACGGAGTAGAGAACTATATATAAGTGACGTATTCGCGGTTTGAATCGAATTCTCAATCCTAGTAGTTACCAATGAACTCTATGCTCTGATCAAGCAGAAGGTCGGGATCAACTAGGATTAAGAAATGATACGACAATTTTCTGTCCTAGCTAGGCAGAAGGTCCATGTATCCGACTCAGACCCACTACACAACTTTCCTTCCGTGTTGGCCCGACCACTTACAACCAAAAGTTTATAACATCGTCTTTGAGAAGTGTTAGGAATATATAGCCGATAGAGACTTTGTCTTTTTAGGCCTAAGAAATTTCTCAAACGGACAACAGACAGTTAGGAATTAGGCCTCGAACCACAGACCATTCTGGCATGCATAACGTGCATTTGAACTTAGAAGGATAGTCTGCCGTTAACCTATTTTGTCCAAATTCCTTATGTACTAATAATGTATAGATTATCTTGATTAAAGAAAGTAAGTCGGGACCATGGTAGAGGTCCTTCCTTGGTATAGTTAGGCATCTTGCCACAAATTCACGCCCGTCCCTGAAACCAACCACAACACCCATCATTATAACTCCTTTCTATAACCATTGGTACCAACACCATAGTACACATCATCGATGAAGGGAAGACCAACGTATTGGGAGATCATATCCCATTTCATGTCTAGGATAGGTCCTAGATTAAACCTTGTTTCGACATCCGGATCAGGACATTGATCCTTGAGCCTTGAGAGTGAAAATTATTTTTAAGGGGGGTAGAACATTATGAGCCCAATCTAGTTAGGTTGGCTAATACACCTCTTCGATCTGGGTGGCGCAGCGAAAACGTGGTTGGCCCTTACCCCACTAGCCCAGGATTGAAGGAAATTGATCCAGGATATGTAAGGTTAGGTCACCAAATAGGATCTGAATCTTCCTTAGCACGTCAATAATGAAGTCTTTAAAGGAAAGCAATTAGGGTTTAAGTGTTAAACCAATTTATATTACAGAATTACAATAGCTAAGGTCAACGTATCTACAACTGTGCTCGTTGATTATGAACATAATAGAAGCCTTAGCAAGTTATACTATGAGAAATCGTTTTAGGATGAGCTACTAAGGTATTGATTCACCCCTACCTCGGACATAGAATAAGACGAGGACTCTCTTAGACCAAGACCTAAAGGGCAACCTTAAAAATAGGAAATTTGAATCGTTCAGTGATGGGTATTCCCTAAGCTTTTAGAGTGATCGGACTACAGAGTTACTGAAATATAAACTGCGAACCATTCGCGGCTTGACCCAATTCTCAATCCTGGGAAACTACCAATGGACTCAGTGCTTGACCGAGTAGAAGACCAGGAGCCACCAGGACTAGGAAGGGATACGATGAACCTTCTACCCTAGTCAGGTAGATGATCGATGTATCGGGATCAAGCCCACTATAACCATCTCTCCGTGTTGGTCAAACATTGAAAACAACTATCTTACTCTAAACAGATGGTAATCGTCGTTAAGACTCCAAATAGGGAAAGAAATCCATTGTAGCAAACCATCAGGATATAAGTAAGAGATAAAGAAATAAGTTTTTAAGGGGGGGTAAAGACTAAAATTGTAACATCCCAGACTTTTGCCAACCTGGGATTAGACGTCCTTAGGCAATGGGTCGCTCCTAACGCCTTATTAACTTGTTAAAACTCAATCCCACAGTCTAGAATCGCTTCTTAACCCATTTCCTTCACAAATCTCACCTTTCACTACCTTGTTCTTTAAATGTCTCTAAGTACTTTCATATTAGGCATGAATCCTAACGTTTAGGTGATGAAGAACAATGCTTTAGAAATTCGTACAAAGACCCTAGTGCCACCTCAGACAGAAATTACTCAAGACTAAATCCTTTAGAAATGAGACAAAGTAACTAAGTGCAAAACTAGATTAGCTACGAAATTCGTTTGATCCACTTTAAATACGATCTGTAAGACCCAAAACTTGTAGAATCATTGACGCTAGGTTACCCTAAAATCCAGGATCAATCTCATTACCCGGCTGCTCTCGGGAGCATCCCGAAACTCCGTATCATATCTAGACCGCACGTCGGAAGTCCGAATAACACGAAGTTAAGGAATTAGGACCGCCTTGCTGGGCTTGACAACCATCTCGAAAATCAAATCCAAACAGTGTCCCAGCGTTATTCGCTTGAGCTCGGAGCGGAGAGTCTGAGAACACTTGGTTTTCTTTTTAAATAAATATCTCAAATAGTAATCTAAGACTTGTCACTTGTGGGTCAGTATTAGGCAACCAGACCGTCAGAATCTGACCCAAATACACCCTCGGGTCAGGAAAAATTTCATAAACATATCCATATACTCGGAATCTCCGATCGAGATCCACTGACCGTTGAACTGAAACTGGTCCGCCAAGCGTGATCTGGGAATCTGACCGAAACGAAAACTTAACTCCACCTAGATCCAGGGTCAGTGAGCTTAAGTCTGACCTTTGGCTCAAGGGGGGCCGCCAGAAGTCCTTCGTTGAGCTGAAACCAGCTCACTTTGGTTATAACTTAAGTGTACCTTGACCATAAGTCTAATTTGGTGAGTTTTTAGGCTATATAAGGACCTTAGAACCCTCTCTCTCACAGCCATATGAATTTGAGAGAAACCCTAGAGAGAGAAGAGAGAAAAGAGAGAGAAAGTGTGAGAGAAGTGGGAGAAACTCCCTACTACTATCCCCTGCCGCTACACAAGCTGCACCACCCCATTCTCATCGCTTTCCGGCGATACCGACTTCGTTTCTAGGTAAGAAACCCTAATCCTAATCTGTTTTGGAGTTGTAAAGGTTGTAGGTTATGAAATAGCTAACCTATTTCATTCTATAGGTTACCAAACTGCCGAATACGAAAGCTTAACAAACCTATCGGATTCGTTATGATTCTATGATAAAAGGTGAGGACTTTAGGTGTATAGGTTACGGTTTTTAACGCTTTGAATGTCAGATAATGATAGATTCATGATCTGCATGCAATTTCACATGTACAAAGTGCTGTTTGTTTTCTGTTTCGATTAAAGACGAAGAATATGGAATTTTACATATTCTAGGTATTTGTAGAAAGTACCGTATACGTATAAATTTTGGAAATGTGTTTTCCATGATTATTTGCTGTATGAATATGTTATATATGGATAAAATACTTGTTTGGTGAAAGGACTCGCCCTAATACACGTTTTGCCAATATACACTATGTATGTTGAAATAGTGTATTTTAAGTGTTTGTGAAATTGCTTGTGAGAGTAAGTGCTTGGATGATGGTGCCTTAGGTAGGTGTTGAGATGGGATTCTCAACTACCTTAGAGACATGTATGATTTGCTCCATGTGATTGTTTATGTTAACGCTTACTTATGAAATACATGTGTTTGTATTCCTGTTTATGTAGTGCTTTATAACATACTTTATAACATGCTTTATGACATGCTTGTTAACATGCTTGAATTACTTTGTTTATTATGCTTTACCCTACATGCTCTAAATAAGGATTGCTTGAGTTTGGGACTATGGTTATAGTCCAGACAATTGGTACCAGATTTGAGATCGTGGTTGAGACTCATTTCGCCACGTAAGATGTGTTTGACGAACCCGAGTCGTACTTCAGTTGGCGACAGTGGTTAGGCCACACGAAGTGCTTATGCACTTCATGTCGTTCAGTTGGTTGTGCGCTCGAGCTAGTCAGGCTCGTCAAGTAACCCGATATGTTTAATGTATGTTCACCATGTTTGGTCGCTACTGCTTGAACCTAGGGTACAAACTTACCAGTGGAATTCCGTTAACCATGGTACCTCGATCCGCTAAGACTCATGAGCTGGGCATGGTGGTATGGGACACTGTGGTCGAGCTATCCGTCTACGCTGGGGCCACGAGCCTCCCCGTAGTGACCATTGAGCAACCAGACTCGTGAGCTGATTATGGTAGTATGAGACACTATATTCGTGCTGTCGGCCTACATTGATAAGGTGATGGGGGAGTGGTGCAACGAATTTGTGTAACAGCCCTGGTAGCCCTTTGTAGTGACCTCGAGCATACTCTGAATTTGCGGTGAGGCGACGAGTTTTACCGCAGTGTATAGAGTATGAACTAGGCCTGTTTCAATTTAGTGATGAACCGTTAAAGAGGTGATGGGGGAGTGGTGTAACCATTGTGCGTAACAGCCCTAACAGCCTTTGCAGCGACCTAGAAACACACCATCGTATGAGATTAACTAGGACTGACGACCCTAGAATGGATCATGTTTGGGAATGATACAGGGGAGGTACCTTAGTTTCCCAATACTGCTGTTTGAAATGGACTAATAACTACTCGGTAATCATGCTCATCATCGCACTGCATGTGCCTGGTAGATGTGGAGCACTGAGGGATGAACGCATGTCGCAAACGTAAGATGGTGTCGCATGAGGGTGGTTTGGCAAGGGCATTCATCATGTCATTTCATACTTGCATTAAATAAGAGTAGTTAGGATTGTTTGATTGTACTACTTTATCATTACTGCTTGACTGAATTGATAACATGTTAACCTATGCTTTACTGTTCCACTGAGTTGATCACTCACTCCCACGTTACGGGACGGTGTTGTACACACCAACCAGATTTGTTTGAGTTTCAGGTGATGGCGATGCTTATGAAGCAGAGCCGGACTACTACTATGATGTTGAGGAGTTCTCCTAAATGTAACTCTCTGACAGGTCTATGAAGACCTGGTATTATATTGACGGGGCTATGGTATTTGGAATAGAAGACATTACACTTCCACAACTTGGTATAATTTGAAATTATACTTGTAATTCATTAACCTAGTAACCTTATCACACTCTGGAGACTCACCATAGTTTATATATTTTATTTATCTATCACAGTCTTCCGCCTGCTATCTCACTTGTCTCTGGAGTATGATATGCTGTTTTGGCTTAATCTCACTCATGTTCACTACACTAATACAGACAACATTCAATCATCATTTATTTTGTTGCATAAGTGATGCGTTGGAACTCGGGAGTTGAGTTTATGCTCAACCCCCGATTTCCAGGGCGTTACAAAAATGTACCAGACTAGCATGGACAGTATACACCCTACAACGCTTATAAACTTGAAGTCGATAAAGCTTAGGCAAAGGAGTAATAAAATCTTTACTCATCTCCCTTAGACAATTTCGGGTACAAAATTATTTTTAAGGCGGGTAGATTGTAACACCTCGAATTTTTGCCAACCTAGAGATAAACGTCTTTAGGCAATGGTCCAAATCCTAACACCTTATTAACTTGTCAAAACTCAATCCCGAAGTCTCAAGTCCCCTTTCAACCCATTTCCTTCAAAATCTCCTATTTCACCTTTCACCACCTTGTTCTTTAGATGTTTATGAGTACTTTCATATTACGCATGAATCCTATAGTTTAGGTAATGAAGAACAATACTTTAGAAATCTGTACAAAGACCCGAGTATCACATTAGGCAGAAATCTTACAGGACTAAATCCTTTAGAAAATAGACGAGAATTAGGTAGTGTTAAACTAGAGTACCTGTGAAATTAGCACCAATCACTTTAAATACAATCTGCAAGACCCAAAACTTGTAGAATCATCGACGCTACATTACCCTAAAATCTCGGATCAATCTCATTACCCGGCTGCTCTTGGGAGCATCACGAAACCCTGTATCAGATCTGGACCGCACATTGAAAGTCCAATTAACGCGAAGTTAACCGTTTAAGACCGCCTTGCTGGGCATGATAACCATCTCAGAAATCAAATCTAGATAGTGTTCCGGGCCTATTCGCTTGAGCCCGGAGCGAGGAGTGTGATAAAACGTAGGTTTCTTTAGAAATTAAATCTAATTTAAGTAATCTGAGACTCGTCGCTTGCGGGCCTGATGTAAGCAATCAGACCTTTAGAATCTGACCCAAATACACCCTCGGATTAGGGGAAGTTTCATACACAAGGCAGTGTACTTGTGGCCCTGATCGAGTTTCGGTGACCGTTGAACTGAAACTGGTCCGCCACGTGTGATCTGGGAACCCGACTGGAATGAAAACTTAACTCGACCTAGATTCAAGGTCAGTGAGCTTAAGTCCGACCTTTGGCTCAAGGGGGGGCTCCAGAAGTGCTCTGTTGAGACGGAACAGTCCGTATTTGGACATAACCTAAGTATACCTTGGCCCTGGGTCTAATTTGGTGAGTTCTGGGCCTATATAAGGACCTTAAACCCTCACTCTCTTATTTCATACGAATTTGAGAAAACCTAGGAGAGAGAAGAGAGAAAAGAGAGAGAAAGTGTGAGAGTTGTGGGAGAATCTTCCTGCCATTCTACCCTGCCGATCTACGTGCTTAACCATCACTTTCCAATCACTATCTCGGAGATTCCGGCTTCATTCTTAGGTAAGAAAAACCTAACCCTAACCTGTTTTAGAGTTCCAGGTAGTGTGAGTTGTGAAATAACTAATCTGAGTCATGTTGTAGGTTGCCAAATCACCTTAGACAAAGGCTTATCTATTATATCGAGTTCTTTACGCTTCTACAGCATAAGGTGCGGACTTTAAACGTATAGGTTATGGTTTTCAAGGCTTTCAATGTCAGATAATGATATATTACTGATGTGGATGCTATTGTACATGTACAAAGTGCTGTCCGTTTTGTTTTTCAGTTATACGTTAATTATGTTGAATATACTGTATTCCATGTATTTGTAGAAAATACTGTATACGTATAAAATTTAAAATTGTGTTGGCCATGATTAACTGTTGTATATGTATGCTAGACTTACTAGTATCAACTTCTGGGTGAACGGATTAGCCCTAATACATGTTGTCTCAACATACGTTGCGTATGTTATATTGTGTAGCCTAAGTGTTTGTTGAAATGCCTGAATGAATATGGATTCAGGATTTGCGCCTGCCATGTGTATTGAATGCAAGAACATGATTGAAGTGTACTAGACAACCCCTTAGCGAAAGGATTTGCCCTAAATCACTCCACGGCCAATATACGCTATATATGTTAAATTTTGTAGCCCAAGTGTTTGTGAAAATGTTCAAATGAATATGGAACTTGGATTCATGCTTTCCATGATTATCCACCGTAGGTGCACGCGTATTATACATGGGGCAACTCCCTAGTGAAAGGATTTGGCCTAATACCTATGTGATCAACATGCGTCATGTATGTTGATGTATGTAGTCTAAAGTGTTTGTTGGAATGTCTGAATGAGTAGTAGTTAGTAAATTATAATGTATAAGGGTGTTGAGATATGATTCTTAACTCCTTTAACTATGTGTATATTTTCCTCCATGTACCGTCTGTTATAATGTCTGTTTCTCTATGTAATGCATATGTTTAAATCTATGTTTAAGTTGTATTCCATAAAATCCGTTATGGGTGATGGGGGAGTGGTGTAACAATTCCGTGCAATAGCCCTGGCAGCCCTAAGTGGACAATATCAGACTTGATTTGTGTGATTTGAAATCTTGATCCATTACTGCTTTAATTATCCTTAATTACATGTGATTGGGGCTATTGTATAGTCCAGGTAGTCGGTAACGGGATTTAATTCGTGGCTGAGATTCATTCGCCACATAGGACGTGTTTGACAAACCCGAGCCGTACTTCGGTTGGCGGCAGTAGTTAAGCCACGCGAAGTGCTTATGCACTTCATGTTGTTCAGTTGGTTGTGCGCTTGTGCTAGTCGAGCTCGTCAAGTAACCCGATCTGTCTAATGTATGTTCACCATATTTTAAACGCTACTGCTTAAACCTAAGGTACCGAACTCACCAGTGGAATCCCGTTTAACCTTGGTACCTCGATCCGCTAAGACTCATGAGCCGGGTATGGGGCACCGTGGTCGAGATGTCGGCCTACGCTGGGGCGATGTGCCTCCCTGTAGTGACCAGTGAGCAATTCAGACTCGTGAACCGAATATGGTAGTATGGGACACTGTATTCAAGCTGTTGGGCTACACTATTTTGATGGGTGATGGGGGAGTGGTGTAACGAGTGCGTGTAATAGCCCTGAAAGCCCTAACCATGCCCGGTGTAGTGACCTCGAGCATACTCTGAATCCGTGGTGAGGCGACGAGTCTTCCCGTAGTAATAGAGTATAAAGTAGGCCTGTATTGATAAGGTGAAGGGGGAGCGGTGCAACGAGTGCGTGTAACAGCCCTGGTAGCCCTTTACAGCGACCTAGAACCATATCATTTTATGAGATTATCTAGGACTGACGACCCTAGAATGGATCATTGTTTGAGAATGATATAAGGAAGGTACCTTAGTTTTCCAATACTGCTGTATGAAAAGGACTAATAACAACTCGGTAATCACGCACATAACATAGTACTGCATGTGCCTGGAAGATGTGGAGCACTGAAGGATGAACGTATGCCGCGGACGTAAGATGGTGTCGCATGAGGGAGCATTGGCGAGGGCATGCATCATGACTGCATTTCATACTTGTATTAACAAGATTATTTAGGAATGTTTGATTGTACTGCTTTATTATTACTTCTTAACTGAATTGATAACATGTTAACCTATGCTTTATTGTTCCACTGAGTTGATCACTCACTCCCATGTTACGGGACAGTTTTGTACACACTAACCAGTCCTTGTTTGAGTTTCAGATGATGGCGATGCTTGTGAAGCAGAGCCAGACTTTTATGATGATGAGGAGAGTTTCTCCTATAAGCTGCTATCAGGCGGGTCTATGTAGACCATGTTCTGATCGACGGGGTTACAGGGTTACTGTTTAGGTACCATTACACTTTAGTTTACACTTTTGGAACACCCATGTATATTCATTTTGTTCATTTTTAGAGTATACATGTATTTATTTAACCTGGTAACATGTTCACACTCTGGAGACTTACAACAATTTATATATTTTATATACTTATCACAGTCTTCCGTTGTAAAATTTAACTGTCTCTGGAGTATGATATGTTGTTTTGGTATAATCCCACTCATGTTTAATGCACTAATATGAACAACATTCAATCATCATTATCTATGTTGCATAAGTGATGCGTTGGAACTCGAGAGTGGAGTTTATGCTCGACCCCCAAATTTCAGGGCGTTACAGATAAATAACTCATTCTAGATTGCGAGATACACACTATTTAAGGTTTGATGATCTGGATCACTTCTGTCGTCGACCGGGCCTTTTCAGTTCCATCTTTGACGGTAGGCTAAAGAAGCTCGTTCTACCCCAAAATCCTATATTTTTCATCAGATAACTCATTCCGGATGGCGAGATACGCCCGATTTAAGGTCTGATGGTGTGGATCACTTCTGTCGTCGACCGGGCCTTTTCAGATCCATGTTTGGCGGAAGGGTAAAGGAGCTTGTTCTACCACAAAATCATATATTTTACGTCAGATAACTTATTCTGAATTACAAGATAAAACGATTTAAGGTCTGATGGTCTAGATCACTTCTGTTGTCGACTGGGACTTTTCTGATCCATCTTTGGGTGTATTTGACAAATCCGGCTTAGGGAACCCGGCGTAGCCAGATTGGTTTGGTAAAGAAGCTCGTTCTACCCAAAATCATATATTTTACTTCAAATAACTCATTCCGGATTGCGATATACAACCAATTTAAAGTCTGATGGTCTGGATCACTTCTGTCGTCGACCTGGCCATTTCTGATCCATCTTTGGCGGTAGGCTAAAGTAGCTCGTTTTACCCCAAAATCATATATTTTACCTCAGATAGCTAATTCCGGATTGTGTGATACACCCGATTTAAGATCTTATGGTCTGGATCACTCCCGTCGTTGACCGGACTTTTTCTTATCCATCTTTGGCGGTAGGTTACAGTAGATCAATCTACCACAAAATCATATATTTTACGTCAGATAACTCATTCTAGATTGCGAAATATGCCCGATATAAGGTCCAATGGTCTGGATCACTTCTGTCGTTGACCGGGCATTTTCTAATCCATCTTCGGTGGTATTTCTCAAATCCGACATGGCCAAACCGCCTTAGCCTAGTTCGTTGGCTAAAGTAGCTCGTTCTATCCCAAAATCTTATATTTTACATTAGATAACTAATTACGAATTGCGAGATACACCCGAATTAAGGTCCGATGGTCTGGATCACTTTTGTCATCGATCGAGCCTTTTCAGATCCATCTTTGGTGGTAGGCTAAAGTAGCTCGTTCTACCCCAAAATCATATATTTTACCTCGGATAACTCATTCCGGATTGCAAGATACACCCAATTTAAGGTGCGATGGTCTGGATCAATTCTGTCGTCGACCGGGCCTTTTCAGATCCATCTTTGGCGGTAGTCTAAAGTAGCTCGTTCTACACAAAAATCATATATTTTACGTCAGATAACTCATTTCGGATGGCAAGATACATCCGTTTTAAAGTCCGATGGTCTGGATAACTTTTGTTGTTCACCGGACTGTTACAGATCCATATTTGCCGGTAGGCTAAAGTAGCTCGTTCTACCCCAAAATCATATATTTTACGCCGGATAAGTCATTCCGGATTGAGAGATATGCCCGATTTAAGGTCCGATGTTCTAGATCACTTCTGTTGTCGACCGGGCCATTTTTGATCCATCTTTGGCGGTAGGCGAAAGTTGCTCGTTGTACCCCAAAATCATATATTTTACGTCGGATAACTCATTCCGGATTGCGAGATACTCCCGACGGTCTGGATCACTTTTTTCATCGACCGACCCATTTCTGATCCATTTTTGGAGCCTAAAGTAGCTCGTTCTACCCCAAAATCATATATTTTACGTCAGATAACTCATTCCGGATTACGAGAAACGCCCTATTTAAGGTCCGATGTTCTAGATCACTTCTGACGTCGACCGGGCCGTTTCTGATCCATCTTTAGCGGTAGGCTAAAGTAGCTCGTTGTACCCCAAAATCATATATTTTACGTCAGATAACTCACTTCAGATTGCGAGATATGCCCGATTTAAAGTCCGATGGTCTGGATCACTTTTGTCGTCAACCGAGCCATTTCTGATCCATCTTTGGCGGTAGGCTAAAGTAGCCGTTGTACCCCAAAATCATATATTTTACGTCGGATAACTCATTCCCGATTGTGAGATATGCCCGATTTAAAGTCCGATGGTATGGATCACTTTCGTCGTCGACCGAGCTGTTTCGGATCCGTCTTTGGCGGTAGGCTGAAGTAGCTCGTTCTACCCCAAAATCATATATTTTATGTCAGATAGCTAATTCCGGATTGCGTGATACGCCCGATTTAAGGTCCGATGGTCTGGGTCACTCCTGTCGTCGACCGGGCCTTTTCTGATCCATCTTTGGCGGTAGGTTACATAGCTCGTTCTACCACAAAATCATATATTTTACGTCAGATAACTCATTCGGGATTGCGAAATACGCCCGATATAAGGTCCGATGGTCTGGATCACTTCTGTCATTGACCGGGCATTTTCTAATCTATCTTTGGAGGTATTTCTCAAATCCGGCATGGGCAACCTGGCTTAGCCCGGTTCGTTAGCTAAAGTAGCTCGTTCTACCCCAAAATCTTATATTTTACATTAGATAACTGATTCCGAATTGCGAGATACACCTGAATTAAGGTCTGTTGGTCTGGATCACTTCTGTCGTCGACCGAGCCTTTTTAGATCCATCTTTGGCGATAGGCTAAAGTAGCTCATTCTACCCCAAATTCATATATTTTACCTCAGTTAACTCATTCCGAATTGCGAGATATGCCCGATTTAAGGTGTGATGGTCTGGATCAATTGTGTCGTCGACCGGGCCTTTTCAGATTAATCTTTGGCGGTAGTCCAAAGTAGCTCGTTCTACCCCAAAATCATATATTTTACGTCAGATAACTCATTTCGGATTGCGAGATATGCCCGATTTAAAGTCCGATGGTCTGGATCACTTTTGTCGTCGACCGAGCCATTTCTGATCCATCTTTAGTGGTAGGCTAAAGTAGCTCGTTGTACCCCAAAATCATATATTTTACGTCGGATAACTCATTCCCGATTGTGAGATACCCCCAATTTAAAGTCCGATGGTCTGGATCACTTTCGTCGTCGACCGAACCGTTTCTGATCCATCTTTGGCGGTAGGCTAAAGTAGCTCGTTCTACCCCAAAATCATATATTTTACGTCAGATAGTTAATTCCGGATTGCGTGATATGCCCGATTTAAGGTCTGATGGTCTTGGTCACTCCTGTCGTCGACCGGGCCTTTTCTGATTCATCTTTGGCGGTAGGTTACAGTAGCTCGTTCTACCACAAAATCATATATTTTACGTCAGGTAACTAATTCTGGATTGCGAAATACGCTCGATATAAGGTCTGATGGTCTGGATCACTTCTGTCGTTGATCGGGCATCTTCTAATCCATCTTTGGCGGTATTTCTCAAATCCGGCATGGGCAACCTGCCTTAGCCCAGTAAGTTGGCTAAAGTAGCTCGTTCCACCCCAAAATCTTATATTTTATGTTAGATAACTGATTCCGAATTGCGAGATACACCCGAATTAAGGTCTGTTGGTCTGGATCACTTTTGTCGTCGACCGAGCCTTTTTAGATCCATCTTTGGCGGTAGGCTAAAGTAGCTCGTTCTACCCCAAAATCATATATTTTACCTCAGATAACTCATTTTGGATTACGAGATACGCGAGATTTAAGGTGCGATGGTCTGGATCAATTGTGTCGTCGACCGGGCCTTTTCAGATCCATCTTTGGCGGTAGTCCAAAGTAGCTCGTTCTACCTCAAAATCATATATTTTACATTAGATAACTCATTCCGGATTGCAAGATTCATTCAATTTAAAGTTCGATGGTCTGGATAAATTTTGTCGTCTACAGAGCCGTTTCTAATCCATCTTTGCCGTTAGGCTAAAGTAGCTCGTTCTACCCCAAAATCACATATTTTACGTCAGATAACTCGTTCCGGATTGCGAAATACGTCCGATATAAGGTCCGATAGTCTGGATCACTTCTGTCAATGACTGGCATTTTCTAATCCATCTTTGGCAGTATTTCTCAAATCCGGCATGGGCAACTTGGCTTAGCCTGGTTCATTGGCTAAAGTAGCTCATTCTACCCCAAAATCATATATTTTACGTCAGATAATTCATTCCGAATTGCGAGATACGCCCGATTTATGGTCCGATGGTTTGGATCACTTTAGTCGTTGACCGGGCCTTTTCAGATCCAGCATTGGCGGTAGGCTAAAGTAGGTCGTTCTACCCAAAATTATATATTTTACGTCAAATAACTCATTCCGGATTGCGAGATATGCCCGATTTAAGGTGCGATGGTTTGGATCAATTCTGTCGTAGACCGGGCCTTTTCAGATCCATCTTTGGCGGTAATATAAAGTAGCTTGTTCTACCCCAAAAACTTATATTTTACGTCAGATAACTCATTCCGGATTGCGAGATACGTCCGATTTAAAGTCTGATGGTCTGGATAACTTTTGTCGTCGACCGGGCCATTTCTGATCCATCTTTGCCTGTAGGATAAAGTAGCTCGTTCTTCCCCAAAAACATATATTTTATGTCAGATAACTCATTCCAGATTGCGAGATACGTCCGATTTAAAGTCCGATCATCTGGATAACTTTTGTCGTCGACCGGGCCGTTTCTGATCCATCTTTGCGTTGGGCTAAAGTAGCTTGTTCTACCTCAAAATCATATATTTTACGTCAGATAACTCACTCCGGATTATGAAATACGTCCGATATAAGGTCCGATGGTCTGGATCACTTCTATCGTTGACTAGCATTTTCTAAACCATCTTTGGCAGTATTTCTCAAATCCGGCATGGGCAACTTGGCTTAGCCTAGTTCGTTGGGTAAAGTAGCTCGTTCTACCCCAAAATCATATATTTTACGTTAGATAACTCATTCCGAATTGCGAGATACGACCGATTTATGGTCCGATGGTCTGGATCACTTCTGTATTTGACCGGGCCTTTTCAGATCCATCTTTGGCAGTAGGCCAAAGTAGGTCGTTCTACCCAAAATTATATATTTTACGTCAGATAACTCATTCTAGATTGCGAGATATGCCCGATTTAAGGTTTGATGGTCTGGATCAATTCTGTCATAGACCAGGCCTTTTCAGATCCATCTTTGGCGGTAGTATATAGTAGCTCGTTCTACCCCAAAAACATATATTTTACGTCAGATAACTCATTCCGGATTGCGAGATATGTCTGATTTAAAGTCCGATGGTCTGCATAACTTTTGTCGTCGACCGAGCCGTTTCTGATCCATCTTTGTTGGTAGGCTAAAGTAGCTCATTCTACCCCGAAATCATATATTTTACGTCAGATAACTCATTCCGGATTTCATGATACGTCCGATTTAAGGTCCGATGGTCTGGATCACTTCTGACGTCGACCGGGCCATTTTAGATCCGTCTTTGACGGTGGGCTATAGTAGCTCGTTCTACCCCAAAATCACATATTTTATGATAGATAACTCATTTTGGATTGCGAGATATGCCCGATTTATGGTCTGTTGGTATGGATCACTTCTATCATCAACCGGGCCTTTTTAGTTGCATCTTTGGCGTTATGATAAAGTAGCTCATTCTACCCCAAAATAATATATTGTACGTCAGATAACTCATTCCAAATTGCGAGATACGCCTGATTTAAAGTCTAATGATCTGGATCACTTCTTTCATTGACGGGGCCGTTTTCGATCCATCTTTGGCGGTTGGCTAAAGTAGCTCGTTCTACCCCAAAATCATATATTTTATGTCAGATAACTCACTTTGGATTGAGAGATACGCCCGATTAAAGGTCCAATGGTCTAGATCAATTCTGTCATCGACCGGGCCTTTTCAGATCCATCTTTGGCGGTAGGCTAAAGTATCTCGTTCTACCCCAAAATCATACATTTTACGTCAGATAACTCATTCCGGATTGCGAGATACGCCCGATTTAAAGTCTGATGGTCTAGATCACTTTTGTCGTCGACCAGGCCGTTTCTGATCCATCTTTGGCGGTAGGCTAAAGTAGCTCGTTCTAACCCAAAATCATATATTTTAGGTCTGATAACTCATTCTAGATTGCGAGATACGCCGGATTTAAGGTCCGATGGTCTGGATAACTTCTGTCATCGACCAGGCCTTTTCAGATCCATCTTTGGCAGTGGGCAAAAGTAGCACATTCTACTCGAAAATTAGATATTTTACGTTAAATAACTTATTCTGGATTGCGAGATAGGCTCGATTTAAGGTCCAATGGTCTGGATCACTTCTGTCGCGGACCGGGCCTTTTCAAATCCATCTTTGGCGGTAGGACAAAGTAGCTTGTTCTACCCCAAAATCAAATACTTTACGTCAGATAGCTCATTCCGTATTGCGAGATACGCCTGATTAAAAGTCCGATGGTCTAGATCACTTCTGTAGTCGACCGGGCCGTTTCTCATCCATCTTTGGCGGTAGGTTAAAGTAGCTCGTTCTACCCCAAAATAATATATTTTACGTCAGATAACTCATTACAGATTGCAAGATACGCCCGATTTAAGGTCCAATGGTCTTGATCAGTTCTGTCATCGACAGGGTCTTTTCTGATCCATCTTTGGCGGTATGTTAAACTAGCTCGTTCTACCCCCAAAATCATATATTTTATGTCAAATAACTCATTCCAGATTGCGAGACACACCTGATTTAAGGTCCGATGGTCTGTATCACTTCTGTTATCGACCGGTCACTTTCTGATCCATCTTTAATGGTATTTCACAAATCTAGCTTGGGAAACCCAATTTATGGTCCGATGGTTTGGATCACTTTTGTCGTTGACCAGGCCTTTTCTAATTCATCTTTAGCAGTATTTCACAAATCCGGCTGGGGCAACCCGGCCTTAGTGGGTTGGTTTGTAAAACTAGCTCATTCTACCCCAAAATCATATATTTTATCTCAGATAACTCATTCCGAATTGCGAGATACGGCCGATTTGAGGTCCGATGGTGTAGATCACTTCTGTCGTCGACCTGGCCTTTTCTGATCCATCTTTGGTGATAAGCTAAACTAGCTCGTTCTTCCCCAAAATCATATATTTTACGTCAGATAACTCATTTCGGATTTCGAGACACACTTGATTTAAGGTTCGATGGTCTGGATCACTTTTGTCATCGACCGGGCCTTTTCTAATCCATCTTTGGCGGTAGGATAAAGTTGATCGTTTTACCCCAAAATTGTATATTTTATGTTAGATAACTCATTCTGGATTGTGAGATACGTCCGATTTCAGGTCTGATGGTCTGGATCACTTTTGTCGTTGACTGAGCCTTTTCTGATTCATCTTTGGTGGTATTTCGCAAATCCGACTTGGGTAACCCGGCCTTGCCATGTTATTTGGCTAAAGTCGCTCGTTCTACCCCAAAATCTTATATTTTATGTCAGATAACTCATTCCGGATTGCGAGATACGCCCGATTTAAGTTCCAATGGTCTTGATCAGTTCTGTCATCGACAGGGTCTTTTCTAATCCATCTTTGGCGGTATGTTAAACTAGCTCGTTCTACCCCAAAATCATATATTTTATGTCAAATAACTCATTCCGAATTGCGAGACACACCTGATTTAAGGTCCGATGGTCTGTACCACTTCTGTTGTCGACCGGTCACTTTCTGATCCATCTTTAATGGCATTTCACAATTCTAGCTTGGGAAACCCGGCGTAGTGGGGTTGGTTGGCTAAAGTAGTTCGTTTTACCCCAAAATAATATATTTTACGTCAAATAATTTATTTCGGATTGCGAGATACACTTGATTTAAGGTCCAATGGTCTGGATCAGTTCTGTCGGTGACTGGGCCTTTTCTGATCCATCTTTATCGGTAGACTAAACTAGCTCGTTCTACCCCAAAATCATATATTTTACGTCAGATAACTCATTCCGTATTGCGAGATACGCCTGATTAAAAGTCCGATGGTCTGGATCACTTCTGTAGTCGACCGGGCCGTTTCTCATTCATCTTTGGCGGTAGGTTAAAGTAGCTCGTTCTACCCCAAAATAATATATTTTACGTCAGATAACTCATTACGGATTGCAAGATACGCCCGATTTAAGGTCCAATGGTCTTGATCAGTTCTGTCATCGACAAGGTCTTTTCTGATCCATCTTTGGCGGTATATTAAACTAGCTCGTTCTACCCCCAAAATCATATATTTTATGTCAAATAACTCATTCCGGATTGCGAGACACACCTGATTTAAGGTCCGATGGTCTGGATCACTTCTGTAGTCAACCGGGCCGTTTCTCATCCATCTTTGGCGGTAGGTTAAAGTAGCTCGTTTTACCCCAAAATAATATATTTTACATCAGATAACTCATTACAAATTGCAAGATATGCCCGATTTAAGGTCCAATGGTCTTGATCAGTTCTGTCATCGACAGGGTCTTTTCTGATCCATCTTTGGCGGTATGTTAAACTAGCTCGTTCTACCCCCAAAATCATATATTTTATGTCAAATAACTCATTCCGGATTGCGAGACACACCTGATTTAAGGTCCGATGGTCTGTATCACTTCTGTTATCGACCGGTCACTTTCTGATCCATCTTTAATGGTATTTCACAAATCTAGCTTGGGAAACCCGATTTATGGTCCGATGGTTTGGATCACTTCTGTCGTTGACCAGGCCTTTTCTAATCCATCTTTAGCAGTATTTCACAAATCCGGCTTGGGCAACCCGGCCTTAGCGGGTTGGTTTGTAAAACTAGATCATTTTGCCCCAAAATCATATATTTTATCTTAGATAACTCATTCCGAATTGCGAGATACGGCCGATTTGAGGTCCGATGGTCTAGATCACTTCTGTCGTCGACCGGGCCTTTTCTGATCCATCTTTGGTGATAAGCTAATGTAGCTCGTTCTTCCCTAAAATCATATATTTTACGTCAGGTAACTCATTTCGGATTTCAAGACACACTCGATTTAAGGTCCGATGGTCTGGATCACTTTTGTCGTCGACCGGGCCTTTTGTAACATCCCGGATTTTCGCCAACCTGGAATTAGACGTCCTTAGGAGATGGGTCAATCCTAACGGAGGTTTAACTTCCCAAACGCTCAATTAAAGCCTTAAATCCCTTTTTAAACCATTTTCTTCACAAGTCCCACCCTTCACTACCTTGTACTTTCAATTTTTCAAAGCACTTTCGCCCTAGACACTAACTTAAACTAGCTAAGTAGTAAAACTTGGATCACTTTATATACAAACTACAAAGGACTAAGTACCACCTCAGACAGAAATCTTACAGGACTAAATCCTTTAGAAATTTAACAAAGTTAACTAAGTGCAAAACTCGATTAGCCATGAAATCCGTTGGGATCACTTTAAATACGATCTGCAAGACCCAAAACTTGTAGAATCAGTGACTCTAGGTTACCCTAAAGTTTAGAACCAAACTCTTTTCCCGGCTACTCTCGGGAATGACTTGAAACTTCGTATTAGGTCTAGACCGCACATCGGAAGTCCGATTAACACGAAGTTAAGGAACTAGGACCGCCTCCCTGGGCTTGACAATCATCTCAAAAATCAGGTCCAGCCGATGTTCCACGGCCATTCGTTTGGATCCGGAGCGAGGGTGTGTGAAAAACACTATTCCCTTTCCAAAATAAATATCTGGAATAGTGATCTGGCACCATTCGTTGGCGCATCAGTATTAAGCAACCAGACCGTCAGAATCAGACTAAATTACACCCTCGGATTAAGAAAAATTTCAGGAACATTTACATGTACTTGAAATTTCGGATCGTGGCCCACTGACCGTTGAACTGAAAGTGGTCCGCCACGTGCGATCTGGGAATCCGATCGAGTCGAAAACATAATCCCACATAGATCCATGTGTGGTGAGCTTAAGTCTGACGTTTGACTCAAGGAGGGCCACCAGAACCTCTCTTTTGAGCTGGAAAAGTGACGAAATACCTATATTAGCAGTAACCCTTGAACAGGAGTCTATTTCGCTGAGTTTTGAGACTATATATGTAACATCCCGGATTTTTGCCAACCTGGGATTAGACGTCCTTAGGCATTGGGTCGATCCTAAGACCTTACCAACTTGTCAAAACTAAATCCCACAGTCAAAAATCGCTCCTTAACCCATTTCCTTCACAAATCCCACCCTTCACTACCTTGTGCTTTCAATTTTTCAAAGCACTTTCGCCCTAGACACTATCTTAAACTAGCTAAGTAGTAAAACTTGGATCACTTTATATACAAACTACAAAGGCCTAAGTACCATCTCAACCAGAAAACAATTAGGATTAAATCCTTTAGAAATTTAACAAAGTTAACTAAGTGCAAAACTCGATTAGCCATGAAATCCGTTGGGATCGTATTTAATACGATCTGCAAGACCCAAAACTTGCAAAATCAGTGACTCTAGGTTTCCCTAAAGTTTAGAACCAAACTCATTTCCCGTCTGCCCTCGGGAATTAAACGAAACTTCGTATTAGGTCTAGACCGCACATCGGGAGTCCGATTAACACGAAACTAAGGAACTAGGACCGCCTCACTGGGCTTGACAATCATCTCAAAAATCAGATCCAGCCGATGTCCCACGACCATTCGTTTCGATCCGGAGCGAGGGAGTGTGAAAAACACTATTCCCATTCCAAAATAAATATCTGGAATAGTGATCTGACACCTTTCACTTGCGCATCAGTATTAAGCAACCAGACCGTCAGAATCAGACCAAATTACACCCTCGGATTAAGAAAAATTTCAGGAACATTTACATGTACTTGGAATTTCGGATCGTGGCCCACTGACCGTTGAACTGAAAGTGGCCCGCCACGTGCGATCTGGGAATCCGTTCGAGTCGAAAACGTAATCCCACATAGATCCATGTGTGGTGAGCTTAAGTCTGACGTTTGGCTCAAGGAGGGCCACCAGAACCTCTCTTTTGAGCTGGAAAAGTGACGAAATACCTATATTAGCAGTAACCTTTGAACAGGAGTCTATTTCGGTGAGTTTTGAGGCTATATAAGGACCTTAAACCCTCTCCCATTTCAGCCATACGAATTTGGATTTGAGAGAGGGAAAAGAGAGAGAAAGTGAGGGAGAAGTGGGAGAATCTCCCTGCCGTCGTTCCCTGCCACCACACGGGCTGCACCATCCCTTTCTCAGCGCTTTCCCGGCAATTCCAGCCCCGTTTCTAGGTAAGAAACCCTAACCCTAATCTGTTTTAGGGTTGTATAGGTTGTAGGTTATGAAATAGCTAACCTATTTCGTTCTCTAGGTTGCCAAACTGCCGAATACGGAAGCTTAGCAAACCTATCAACTCCGTTACGATTCTACGACAAAAGGTGCGGACTTTAGGTGTATAGGTTACGTTTTTCAACGCTTTCAATGTCAGATAATGATAGATTCATGATCTGCATGCAATTGCACATGTACAAAGTGCTTTCCGTTTCCTGTTTCGATTAACGTTGTAGAATATGGAATTTCACATACTCTAGATATACGTAGAAATACCGTATACGTATTTTTTTTTGGAAAATGTTTGACATGTTTATTTAATGTATGATTATATAATATATGAATAAAATACTAGTTTGGCGAAAGGAATCGCCAAAATACATGTTCCTTTGTAAATGACAAGTATGTTGAATTTGTGTATTCTAAAAATACCGCGTATATGCAAATTTTGGAAATATAATTGTCATGATTATTTGTTGTATGAATACGGTATACGCGGATAAAATAACCGCTTGGCGAAGGAATAGCCCTTATACGCGATTTGCTAACATACACCATGTATGTTGTAATAGTGTATTCTAAGTGTTTGTGGAAATGGCTGAATGAGTATAGAATTCTCATTCGTGCTCGCCATGACTAATTGTCATGGATTCATGATTGATGTATTGGCGATACCCCCCTTTGACGAAAGGATTTGCCCTAAATCACGCCATGGCCATTATACACTATATATGCTAAAATGTGTGGCCCAAGTGTTTGTGGAAATGACGGAATGGATATGGAACTTGGATTCCTGCTTGCCATGACTATCCGTCGTGGGTGTACGCGTGTTATGATTGGGGCAACTCCCTAGTGAAAGGATTTGGCCTAATGCCTATGTGATCGACATATGTCATGTATGTTGATGTATGGTTGTTTAAGTGTTTCTTGAAATGTCTGAATGTGTAGTAGTTAGCAAATTGTAATATATAAGGGTGTTGAGATATGACTCTCAACCTCTTTTCACTATGTGTATGATCTCCTTTGATAGTTGTGTGATTAGGATTTGAACATGTACAAACTCATGCTTGTGTTGTGATTCATAACATGCTCAACTGCTTTATGATTTTAACTATGTGATGCATATGTTTAATTTATATTTATGTTGTATGATCCGTCATGGGTGATGGGGGAGCGGAGCAACGAGTGCGTGCAACAGCCCTGGCAGCCCTAAACGGATAATACCAGACTGATTGTATGATTTGAATCCTGATCCATTACTGCTTTATATCTCTGTAATTGATTGTGTTTGGGGCTATGATTATAGTCCAGGCAATCGGTAACGAGATTGAACTCGTGGCTGAGATTCATTTGCCACGTGGGATGTGTTCGACGAACTCGAGTCGTGCGTTGCCTGTCGGCAGTGGCTAGGCCACACGAAGTTGTTTATGCACTTCATGTCGTGCAGCTCAACGGGCGATCGTGCTAGTCGAGCTCGTCAAGTAACCCGATCTGTCTTATGCATGTTCACCCTGTTTGGACGCTACTGCTTGAACCTAGGGTACCAAACTTACCAATGAAACCCCCTTTTAACCATGGTACCTCGATCCGCTAAGACGCATGAGCCGGGCATGGTGGTATGGGACACCGTGGTCGAGCTGTCGGCCTACGCTGGGGCAATGTGCCTCCCCGTAGTGACCATTGCGCAACCAACTCGTGAGCCGAATACGGTGGTATGGGACACTGTATTCGAGCTGTCGATACCTCGGCGAGAGCCGAGTACGGTGAGATCTGTGCTCGTGCTGACGGGCGACGAGTCCTCCGTAGTATCATCGAGTACACTCCAAGGGTCTGTGATTGACGACGAGTCTTTCACAGCAACTAGAGTGTGAGTTGAGCCGAGTACGGTGAGACCTGTACTCGAGCTGACGGCTAGTGATTGAGCCGAGTACGGTGAGACCTGTACTCGAGCTGACGGCCAGCAATTGAGCCGCATACGGTGAGATCTGTATCCGCGCTGACGGGTGATGAGCCCTTTGCGATGCCTTCACTACGCTTCTCAAACCATAACATCGTATGAGAATAACTAGGATTGACGACCCTAGAATGGATCATGTTTGGGAATGATACAAGGGAGGTACCTTAGTTTCCCAATACTGCTGTTTGAAATGGACTAATAAAAACTTGGTAATCATGAGCATCATCGCACCGCATGTGCTTTGTAGATGTGGCGCACTGAGGGAGTAAGCATTCGCGAACGTAAGATGATGTTGCTTGAGGGTGGTTTGGCAAGGGCATACAGCATCATGTCATATCATTTTTGCACTTAACAAGAGTAGTTAGAAATGCTTGATTTGTACTGCTTTATCATTACTGCTTGATTGATTTGATAACATGTTAACTTATGCTTTACTGTTCCACTGAGTTGATCACTCACTCCCACGTTACGGGACGGTGTTCCGAACACCCACCAGATTTGTTGAGTTTCAGGTGATGGCGATGCTTATGAAGCAGAGCTGGACTTCTATGATGTGGAGGAGGAGTTCTCCTACATATAACTTTCTGACAGGCCAATGAAGACCTGGTATTGTATTGACGGGGTTATGGTTCTTGGGATAGAAGGCATTACACTTCCTCACATTTGGTAAATTTTAGAACTGCACTTGTATTTATTTAACCTGGTAATGTTATCACACTCTGGAGACTCATCATAAGTTATATATTTTATCTATCTATCAGTCTTCCGCTTGCAAATTTAACTGTCTCTGGAGTATGATATGCTGTTTTGGCTTAATCTCACTCATGTTCAACGCACGAATACTGTCAACATCCAATCATCATTCATTTTGTTGCATAAGTGATGTTCTGGAACTCGGGAGTTGAGTTTATGCTCGACCCCCGATTTTCAGGGCATTACAATATAAGGACCTTAAACCCTCTCTCATGGCAGCCATACGAATTTGGGATTTGAGAGAGGGAAAAGAGAGAGAAAGTGTGGGAGATGTGGGAGAATCTCCCTGCCGTCCTTCCCTGCCGCTCCACGAGCTCTACTGCTCCGTTCTTATCGCTTTCCCGGTGATTCCAGCTCCGTTTCTAGGTAAGAAACCCTAACCCTAATCTGTTTTTGGGTTTAGACTGTTGTAGGTTGTGAAATAGCTAACCTATTTCGTTCTATAGGTTGCCAAACTGCCGAATACGGAAGCTTAGCAAACCTATCAACTCCGTTACGATTCTACGAGAAAAGGTGCGGACTTTAGGTGTATAGGTTATGGTTTTCAACGCTTTCAATGTCAGATAATGATAGATTCATGATCTGCATGCAATTGCACATGTACAAAGTGCTGTCTGTTTTCCGTTTCGATTAAAGATGAAAAATATGGAATTCTACATACTCTAGGTATTTCTAGAAAGTACGGTATACGTATTTTTTTTGGAAATGTGTTTGACATGTTTATTTGTTGTATGGATATACGATATATGGATAAAATACTTATTTGGCGAAAGGATTCGCCTAAATACATGTTTTACTTATATACACTATGTATGTTGAAATTGCGTATTCTAGAAAATACTGTATACATATAAATTTTGGAGATGTATTTATCATGATTATTTGCTGTAATAATATGTTATACATGGATAAAATACTCGCTTGGCTAAGGGATAGCCCTAATACATGTTTTGCTAACATGCACCATGTATGTTGTAATAGTGTATTCTAAGTGCTTGTGAAAATGACTGAATGAGTATGGAATTCTCATTCGTGCTCGCCATGACTAATTATCATGGATTCATGATTTATGTATTGGCGATGCCCCTTTGACGAAAGGATTTGCCCTAAGTCACGCCACGGCCAATATACACTATATATGCTAAAATGTGTGGCCGAAGTGTTTGTGGAAATAGCCGATTGAATATGGAACTTGGGTTCCTGCTTTCCATGACTATCAGTCGTGGGTGTACGTGTGTTAAGATTGGGGCAACTCCCTAGTGAATGGATTTGGCCTAATGCCTATGTGATCGACATATTGCATGTATGTTGATGTATGTTTGTTTAAGTGTTTCTTGAAATGTCTGAATGTGTAGTAGTTAGCAAATTGTAATGTATAAGGGTGTTGAGATATGATTCTCAACCTCTTTTAACTATGTGTATGATCTCCTTTGATAGTTGTGTGATTAGGAATTGAACATGTACAAACTCATGCTTGTGTTGTGATTCATAACATGCTCAACTGCTTTATGATTTTAACTATGTAATGCATATGCTTAAATTTATATTTACGTTGTATGATCCGTCATGGGTGATGGGGGAGCGGAGCAACGAGTGCGTGCAACAGCCCTGGCAGCCCTAAACGGTTAATACCAGACTTTGATTGTATGGTTTGAATCCTGATCCATTACTGCTTTATTTATCTGCAATTGATTGTGTTTGGGGCTATGATTATGGCCCAGGCAATCGGTAATGAGATTGAATTCGTGGCTGAGATTCATTTGTCACGTGGGATGTGTTCGACGAACTCGAGTCGTGCGTTGCCTGTCGGCAGTGGCTAGGCCACACGAAGTTGTTTATGCACTTCATGTCGTGCAGCTCAACGGACGATCGCGCTAGTCGAGCTCGTCAAGTAACCCGATCTGCCTTATGCATGTTCACCCTGTTTGGACGTTACTGCTTGAACCTAGGGTACCAAACTTACCAGTGAAACCCCTTTTAACCATGGTACCTCGATCCGCTAAGACGCATGAGCCGGGCATGGTGGTATGGGACACCGTGGTCGAGCTGTCGGCCTACGCTGGGGCCATGTGTCTCCCCGTAGTGACCATTGCGCAACCAAACCTCGTGAGCCGAATACGGTGGTATGGGACACTGTATTCGAGTTGTCGATACTTACGGCGAGAGCCGAGTACGGTGAGACTTGTGCTCATGCTGACGGGCGACGAGTCCTCCGTAGTATCTTCGAGTATCTCCAAGTGTCTGTGATTGGCGACGAGTCTTTCACAGCAACTAGAGTATGAGTTGAGCCGAGTACGGTGAGACCTGTATTCGAGCTGACGGCTAGTGATTGAGCCGAGTACGGTGAGACCTGTACTTGAGCTGACGGCCAGCAATTGAGCCGCATACGGTGAGATCTGTATCCGCACTGACGGGTGACGAGCCCTTTGCGATGCCTTCACTACGCTTCTCAAACCATAATATCGTATGAGATTAGCTAGGATTGACGACCCTGGAATGAATCATGTTTAGGAATGATACAAGGGAGGTACCTTAGTTTCCCAATACTGTTGTTTAAAATGGACTAATAATAACTCGGTAATCATGATCATCATCGTACCGCATGTGCTTAGTAGATGTGGCGCACTGAGGGAGTTAAGTATTCGCGAACGTAAGATGATGTCGCTTGAGGGTGGTTTGGCAAGGGCATACAGCATCATGTCATTTCATTCTCGCATTTAATAAGAGTAGTTAGAATTGTTTGATTTGTACTGCTTTATCATTACTGCTTGATTAAATTGATAACATGTTAACCTATGCTTTATTGTTCCACTTTGTTAGCTACTCGCTCCCACGTTACGGGACGGTGTTGTACACACCAACCAGATTTGTTGAGTTTCAGGTGATGGTGAAGCTTGTGAAGCAGAGCCGGACTACTTCTATGATGATAGGAGGAGTTCTCCTATCTGTATCTCTCTAGCAGGTCAATGAAGACCTGATATTGTATTGACGGGGCTATGGTACTTGGGACAGGAGACATTACACTTCCTCACATTTGGTACATTTTAGAACTGCACTTGTATTTATTTAAACCTGGTAATGTTATCACACTCTGGAGACTCATCATAGGTTATATATTTTATTTATCTATCACAGTCTTCCGCTTGCAAATTTAACTGTCTCTGGAGTATTATATGCTGTTTTGGCTTAATCTCACTCATGTTCAATGCACGAATACAGTCAACATTCAATCATCATTCATTTTGTTGCATAAGTGATGTTCTGGAACTCGGGAGTTGAGTTTATGCTCGACCCCCGATTTTCAGGGCGTTACATCTTTTCTAATCCATCTTTGGCGGTAGGCTAAAGTTGATCGTTTTACCCCAAAATTGTATATTTTACGTCAGATAACTCATTCCGGATTGCGAGATACGTCCGATTTCAGGTCCGATGGTCTGGATCACTTATGTCGTTGACTGAGCCTTTTCTGATTCATCTTTGGCGGTATTTCGCAAATCCGACTTGGGTAACCCGACCTTGCCATGTTGGTTGGCTAAAGTCGCTCGTTCTACCCCAAGATCTTATATTTTATGTCAGATAACTTATTCCGGATTGCGAGATACACCCGATTTAAGTTCCAATGGTCTTGATCAGTTCTGTCATCGACAGGGTCTTTTCTGATCCATCTTTGGCGGTATGTTAAACTAGCTCGTTCTACCCCAAAATCATATATTTTATGTCAAATAACTCATTCCGGATTGCGAGACACACCTGATTTAAGGTCCGATGGTCTGTATCACTTCTGTTGTCGACCGGTCACTTTCTGATCCATCTTTAACGGTATTTCACAAATCTAGCTTGGGAAACCCGGCGTAGTGGGGTTGGTTGGCTAAAGTAGCTCGTTTTACCCCAAAATAATATATTTTACGTCAAATAATTTATTTCGGATTGCGTGATACACTCGATTTAAGGTCCAATGGTCTGGATCAGTTTTGTCGGTGACTGGGTCTTTTCTGATCCATCTTTAGCGGTAGACTAAACTAGCTCGTTCTACCCCAAAATCATATATTTTACGTCAGATAATTCATTTCGGATTGCGAGACATGTCCGATTTAAGGTCCGATGGTCTGGATCACTTTTGTCGTCGACCGGGCCTTTTCTAATCCATCTTTGGCAGTAGGCTAAAGTAGCCCGTTCTACCCCAAAATCATATATTTTACGTCAGATAACTCATTCTGGATAGCGAGACACGCACGATTTAAGGTTCGATGGTCTTGATCACTTCTGTCGTCGACACGACCTTTTCTGATCCATCTTTGGCGGTAGGCTAAAGTAGCTCGTTCTACCCCAAAATCATATATTTTACGTCCGATAACTCATTCCAGATTGCGAGACACGTGTAACATCTCGGATTTTTTGCCAACCTGGGATTAGACGTCCTTAGGCGATGGGTCGATCCTAACACCTTATTAACTTGTCAGAACTGAATCTCACAGTCTAAAATCGCTCCTTAACCCATTTCCTTCACAAATCCCATCCTTCACCACCTTGTTCTTTAAATTTTCTAAGTACTTTCACATTAGACACTATCTTAAAGTTTAGGTGATGAAGAACAATACTTAAACTAAACATTGCTACAAAGGACTAAGTACCACCTCAGACCGAAATCACTTAGGACTAAATCCTTTAGAAATTAGGCGAGAATTAGATAGTGTTAAACTAGAGTGCCTGTGAAATTAGCACCAATCACTTTAAATACGATCTGCAAGACCCAAAACTTGTAGAATCATTGACGCTAGGTTACCCTTAAATCTAGGATCAATCTCATTACCCGGCTGCTCTCAGGAGCATCTCGAAACTCCATTTCAGATCTAGACCGCACGTCGGAAGTCCGATTAACACGAAGTTAAGGACTTAGGACCGCCTCGCTGGGCTTGACAACCATCTCGGAAATCAAATGCAGATAGTGTCCCAGCGCTATTCGCTTGAGCTCGGAGTGAAGAGTGTGAGAAATGTGAAATTAATTCAAAATAAAATATCTTGAATAGTAATCTGGCACCTCTCGCTTGCGGATAACTTTTAAGCAACCAGACTGTCAGAATCAGACCAAATTACACCCTCGGATCAGGAGAAATTTCATACACATTTACATGTACTCGGAATCTCCGATCGAGATCTGCTGATCGTTGAACTGAAACTGGTCCACCACGTGTGATCTGGAATCCCGACCGAAACGAAAACTTAATAGAACGTAGATCCAGCGTTAGTGAGCTTAAGTTCGACCTTTGGCTCAAGGAGGCCCGCCAGAAGTCCTCCGTTGAGCTGAAACTGACCCGCTTTGGTTATAACCTAAGTATACTTTGACCTGAAGTCTGTTTCGGTGAGTTTTTAGGCTATATAAGGACCTTAAACCCTCTCTCATTGCAGCCATATGAATTTGAGAGAAAACCTAGAGAGAGAAGAGAGAAAAGAGAGAGAAAGTGTGGGAGCAGTGGGAGAACCTCCCTGCCACTCTTCCCTGCCGCTTTACAAGCTACACCGCTCCGTTCTAATCGCTTTCCCAGTGATTCCAGCTCCATTTCTAAGTAAGAAACCCTAACACTAATCTGATTTGGGGCTTGGGTGGTTGTAGGTTATGAAATAGCTAACCTATTCCGTTCTATAGGTTGCCAAACTGCCGAATACGGAAGGTTAGCAATTCTATCAACTCCGTTTCGATTCTACGACAAAAGGTGCGGACTTTAGGTGTATAGGTTATGGTTTTCAATGCTTTCAATGTCAGATAATGATAGATTCATGATCTGCATGCAATTGCACATGTATAAAGTGCTGTCTGTTTTCCGTCTCAATTAAAGATGAAAAATATGGAATTCTACATACTCTAGGTATTTGTAGAAAGTACCGTATACGTATAAATTTTAGAAATGTATTTGACATGATTAATTGTTGTATGAATATATTATATATGGATAAATTACTTGTTTGGCGAAAGGACTCACCCTAATACATGTTTTGCTTATATACACTATGTATGTTGAAAGTGTGTATTCTAGAATGTACCGTATACGTATAAATTTTGGAGATGTATTTGCCATGATTATTTGCTGTATGAATATATTATACATGGATAAAATACTTGCCTGGTGAAAGGATAGCCCTAATACATGTTTTGCTAACATACACCATGTATGTTGTAATAGTGTATTCTAAGTGTTTGTGAAAATGACTGAATGAGTATAGAATTCTCATTCGTGCTCACCATGACTAATTGTCATGGATATATGATTGTTGTATTGGTGATCCCCCTTTGACGAAAGGATTTGCCCTAAATCACGCCACGACCAATATTCACTACTTATATTAAAATGTGTGGCCCAAGTGTTTGTGGAAATGACTGAATGAATATGGAACTTGGATTCCTGCTTGCCATGACTATCCGTCGTGGATGTATGCGTGTTATGATTGGGGTAACTCCCTAGTGAAAGGATTTGGCCTTATACCTATGTGATCAACATATGTCATGTATGTTGATGCCTGTATTTTAAAGTGTTTGTTGAAATGTCTGAATGAGTAGTAGTTAGTAAATTGTAATGTTTAAGGGTGTTGAGATATGATTCTCAACCTCTTTTAACTATGTGTATGATTTCCTTGGATAGTTGTGTGATTAGGAATTGAACATGTACAAACTCATGCTTGTGTTGTGCTTCATAACATGCTCAATTGCTTTTATGATTTTATCTATGTAATGCATATGTTTAAATTCATATTTACGTTGTATGATCTGTGGGTGATGGGGGAGTGGAGCAACGAATGCGTGCAACAGCCCTAGCAGCCCTAAACGGATAATACCAGACCTTGATTGTATGAGTTGAATCTTGATACACTACTGCTTTATCTATCTGCAATTGATTGTGTTTGGGGCTATGATTATAGTCCAGACAATCGGTATCAGAGTTGAATTCATGGTTGTGATTCATTTGCCACGTGAGATGTGTTTGACGAACTCGAGTCGTACTTCGGTTGGCGACAGTGGTTGGCCACACGAAGTGCTCATGCGCTTCATATCGTTCAACTTGATGTATGCTCGAGCTAGCCGAGCTCGTCAAGTAACCCGATCTGTCTTATGTATGTTCACCATGTTTGGACGCCTCTGCTTGAACCTAGGGTACCAAACTTACCAGTGGAATCCCTTTTAACCATGGTACCTCGATCCGCTAAGACTCATGAGCCGGGCATGGTGGTATGGGACACCGTGGTCGAGCTGTCGGCCTATGCTGGGGCCACGTGCCTCCCCGTAGTGACCAATGAGCAACCAGACTCGTGAGCCGATTATGGTGGTATGGGACACTATATTCGTGTTGTCGGCCTACATTGATAAGGTGATGGGGGAGCGGTGCAACCTTTATGGGTAACAGCCCTGACAGCCCTTTGTAGTGACCTCGAGCATACTCTGAAATCGCAGTGAGCCTTAGGGTTTGTCGCGGTATATAAAGTATGAACTAGGCATGTTTCTGTATAGTGATGAATCGTTAAAGAGGTGATGGGGAAGCGGTGTAAACTTTGTGCGTAACAGCCCTGACAGCCTTTGTAGTGACCTAGAAAATACACCATCGTCTGAGATTAACTAGGACTAACAACCCTAGAATGGATCATGTTTGGGATTGATACAAGGGAGGTACCTTAGTTTCCCAATCCTGCTGTTTGAAATGGACTAATAAATACTCGGTAATCATGTTCATCATGCATTATATGTGCCTGGAAGATGTGGAGCACTGAGGGATGAAAGCATGCCGCGAACGTGAGATGGTGTCGCACGAGGGAGGGTGTGGTGAGGGCATACATCATGACTGCATCCATACTTGCATTAATAAGAGTAGTTAGGAGTGTTTGATTATACTGCTTTATCATTACTGCTTTACTAAGTCGATAACATGTTAACCTATGCTTTACTGTTCCACTGAGTTAGCTACTCACTCCCACGTTACGGGACGGTGTTGTACACACCAACCAGATTTGTTGAGTTTCAGGTGATGGTGATGCTTATGAAGCAGAGCCATACTACTATGATGTTGAGGAGGAGCTCTCCTATATGTAGCTCTCTGACAGGTCTATGAAGACCTGATATTGTATTGACAGGGCTATGGTACTTGAAATAGAAGACATTACATTTACACATTTGGTATATTTTAGAAATGTACTTGAAATTTATTAACCTGGTAATGTTATCACATTCTGGAGACTCACCACAGTTTTTATATATTTTATATATCTATCACAGTCTTCCGCTTGCTAATTCACTGTCTCTGGAGTATGAGATGTTGTTTTGGCTTAATCTCACTCATGTTCACTACATTAATGCAGACAACATTTAATCATCATTATCTATGTTGCATAAGTGATGTTCTGGAAACTCGAGAGTTGAGTTATGCTCGACCCTCGATTTTTCGGGATGTTACAACACGCCCGATTAAAGGTCCGATGGTGTGGATTACTTCGGTCGTTAACCGGGACTTTTCTAATCCATCTTTGGCAGTATTTCCCAAATCCTTCTTGGGCAATCCGGCCTTGCCAGGTTGGTTGGCTAAAGTAGCTCGTTCTACCCCAAATTAATATATTTTAAGTCAAATAACTCATTCCGGATTGCGAGATACGCCTGATTTAAGGTCCGATGGTCTGTATCACTTCTGTCGTTGACCGAGCCTTTTCTAATCCATCTTCGGCAGTATTTCACAAATTCGGCTTGGGCAACCCGGCCTTGTCACGTTGGTTGGCTAAAGTAGCTCGTTCTACCCGAAAATCATATATTTTATGTCAGATAACTCATTCTGGATTGTGAGATACGTCTAATTTCAGGTCCGATGGTCTGGATCAGTTCTGTCATTGACCGGGCCTTTTATGATCCATCTTTCGTGGTGGGCTAAAGTAGCTCGTTCTACCCAAAAATCATATATTTTATGTCAGATAACTCATTCTGGATTGCGAGACACGCTCGATTTAAGGTCCAATGGTCTGGATCACTTCCGTCATCGACACGGCCTTTTCTGATCCATCTTTGGCGGTGGGCTAAAGTAGCTCGTTCTACCCTAAAATCCTATATTTTACGTCAGATAACTCATTCCGGATTGCGAGACACGCCCGATTTAAGGTCCGATGTCTGGATCACTTCTGTCGTCGACACGGCCTTTTCTGATCCATCTTTGGCGGTAGGCTAAAGTAGCTCGTTCTACCCTAAAATCATTTATTTGACGTCAGATAACTATTCTGGAATGCGAGATACGCCCGATTTAAGGTCTGATGGTGTGGATCACTTCTGTCGTTGACTGGGCCATTTCTGATCCATCATTGGTAGTATTTCGTAAATTCATCTTGGGCAACCCAGTATAGCCCAGTTGGTTGGCTAAAGTAGCTCGTTCTACCCCAAAATCATATATTTTACGTTAGATAACTCATTCCGGCTTGTGAGATACGTCCGATTTCAGGTACGATGGTCTAGATCACTTCTGTTGTTGACTAAGCCTTTTTTGGTCCATCTTTGGCGGTATTTCACAAATCCAGCTTGGGTAACCCGGCATAACTGGGGTTGGTTGGTTAAAGTAGCTAGTTCTACACCAAAATCATATATTTTACGTCTGATAACTCATTACGGATTGTGAGATACGCTTGATATAAGGTCTGATGGTCTATATCACTTCTGTCGTTGACAGGGCCTTTTCTGATACATCTTTGGCGGTAGGCTAAACTAGCTCGTTCTTCCCCAAAATCATATATTTTACGTCAGATAACTCATTCCGGATTGCGAGATACGCCCGATTTAAGGTCCGATGGTTTAGATCACTTCCGTCGTTAACTCGGCCTTTTCTAATCCATCTTTGGCGGTATTTCAAAAATCCGGCTTGGGCAAACCGGCATAGCTGGGTTGACTGGCTAAAGTAGCTCGTTCTACCCTAGAATCATATATTTTATGTCAGATAACTCATTCCGGATTGTGAGATAGGTCCGATGGTCTGGATCACTCCTTTCGTTGGCCATGCCTTTTCTAATCTATGTTTTGCTGTATTTTGCAAATCCGGCTTGGGCAACCAGACCTTACCGGGTTGGTTGGGTAAAGTAGCTCGTTCTACCCCGAAATTATATATTTTATCTCAGTTAACTCATTCCGGATTTCGAGATACGCCTGATTTAAGGTCCGATGGTCTAGATCGCTTCTATCGTCGATAGGGCCTTTTTTTATCCATCTTTGGCGGTACGCTAAACAAGATCGTTCTACCCAAAATCATATAGTTTACATCAGATAACTCATTCCAGATTTCGAGACACGCCCGATTTAAGGTCCGATGGTCTGGATCACCTCTGTCATCGACTGGGCCTTTTCTGATCCATCTTTGGCGGTAGGCTAAAGTAGCTGGTTCGACCACAAAATCATATATTTTACGTCAGATAACTCATTCTGGATGCGAGATTTGCCCAATTTAAGGTCCGATGGTCTAGATCACTTCCGTCGTTGACCGAGCCTTATCTAAATCATCTTTGGTGGTAATTTGCAAATCCGGCTTAGGTAACCCTGCGTAGCTGGGTTGGTTGGCCAAAGTAGCTCGTTCTACCTCAAAATCATATATTTTATGCGAGATATCTCATTTTGGATTGCAAGATACGCTTGATTTAAGGTCCGATGGTCTAGATCACTTCTGTCGTCAACCGGGCCTTTTCTGATCCATCTTTGGTGGTAGGCTAAACTAGTTCGTTCAACCCCAAAATCATATATTTTACGTCAGATAGCTCATTCTGGATTGCCAAACATGCCCGATTTAAGGTCCAATGGTCTGGATCACTTCTGTTGTCGACAGGGCATTTTTTGATCCATCTTTGACAGAATTTCATAAATCTGGCTTAGGAAACCCGGTGTAGCTGGGTTGGTTGGCCAAAGTAGCTTTTTTTTACCCAAAAATAATATATTTTATGTCAGATAACTCATTCCTGATTGCGAGATACGCCCGATTTAAGGTTCGATGCTTTGGATCAATTCTGTCGTTGACCGGGCCTTTTCTAATCCATCTTTGGCAGTATTTTGCAAATCCGGCTTAGGCAACCCGACCCTGGGTTGGTTGGCTAAAGTAGCTTGTTCTATCCCAAAATAATATATTTTACGTCAGATAACTCATTCTGGATTGCGAGATTCAGCTGATTTAAGGTCCGATGGTCTAGATCACTCTTGTTGTTGACCTTGCCTTTTCTAATCCATCTTTTGTAGTATTTCACAAATTCGGCTTGGGCAACCTGACCTTGCCTGGTTGGTTGGCTAAAGTAGCTCATTCTACCCGAAAATTATATATGTTATCTCAAATAACTCATTCCGGATTGCGAGATACGTCCGATTTAAGGTCTGATGGTCTAGATCACTTCTATCGTCGACCGGGCCTTTTCTGATCCATCTTTGGCGGTAGGTTAAAATTGATCGTTCTACCCCAAAATCATATACTTTACGTCAGATAACTCATTACGGATTGCGAGACACGCCCGATTTAATGTCCGATGGTCTGGATCACTTCTGTCGTCGACCTGGCCTTTTCTGATCCATCTTTGGCGGTAGGCTAAAGTAGCTCGTTCTACCACAAAATCATATATTTTACTTCAGATAACTCATTTCGGATGCGAGTTATGCCCAATTTAAGGTCCGATGGTATGGATCACTTCTGTCATTGATTGGGCCTCCTCTAAATCATCTTTGGTGGTATTTCACGAATCCGGCTTGGGTAACCCGGCGTAGCCAGGTTGGTTGGCCAAAGTAGCTCGTTTTACCCCAAAATTATATATTTTATGTCAGATAACTCATTTCAGATTGCAAGATACGCTCGATTTAAGGTCCAATGGTCTAGATCACTTCTGTCGTCAATCGGGCCTTTTCTGATCCATCTTTAGCGGTAGGCTAAACTAGCTCGTTCTACCCCAAAATCATATATTTTACGTGAGATAATTCATTTCGGATTACGAGACAAACCAGATTTAAGGTCCGATGGTCTGGATCACTTCTGTCGTTGACCGGTCCTTTTTTAATCCATCTTAGGCGGTAGGCTAAAGTAGCTTGTTCTACCCTAAAATCATATATTTTACGTCAGATAACTCATTCTGGATTGCAAAATACACCCGATTTAAGGTCCGATTGACTGGATCACTTCTGTCATTGACCGGGCCTTTTCTTATCCATCTTTGGTGGTATTTCGCAAATTTGGATTGGGTAACCCAGCGTAGCGGGGTTGGTTGGCTAAAGTAGCTCGTTCTACCCCAAAATCGTATATTTTACGTCAGATAACTCATTCCGGATTGCGAGATATGCCCGATTTAAGGTCCGATGGTCCGGATCACTTTTGTCGTTGACCGGGCCTTTTCTAATCCATCTTTAGCAATATTTAGAAAATCCGGCTTAGGCAACCCGACCTAACCGGGTTGGTTGGCTAAAGTCGCTTGTTCTACATCAAAATCATATTTTATGTCAGATAACTCATTCCGAATTGTGAGATATGGCCGATTTAAGCTCCGATGGTCTAGATCACTTCTGTTGTCGGCCGGGCCTTTTCTGATCCATCTTTGGCGGTAGGCTAAACTAGCTTGTTCTACCCCAAAATCATATATTTTACGTCAAATAACTTATTTCGGATTGCGATACACGCCTGATTTAAGGTCCGTTGGTCTAGATCACTTCTGTCGTCAACCGGCCTTTTTCTCATCCGTCTTTGGTAGTAGGCTAAAGTAGATCGTTCTACCCCAAGATCATATATTTTACATCAGATAACTCATTCTTGATTGCGAAATACGCCCGATTTAAGATCTGATGGTCTAGATCACTTCTGTCGTTGACCAGGTCTTTTCTAATCCATCTTTGGCGATATTTCACAAATCCGGCTTAGGCAACCTGGCGTAGTGAGGTTGGTTGGCTAAAGTAGCTCGTTCTAACCCAAAATCATATATTTTACGTCAGATAACTCATTCCGGATTGCGAGATACACCTGATTTAAGGTCCGATGGTTTTGATCACTTTTGTCATTGACCGGGCCTTTTCTAATCCATCTTTGGCGATATTTTACAAATCTGGCTTGTGTAACCTGGCGTAACGAGGTTGGTTGGCTAAGGTAGCTCGTTCTACCCCAAAATCATATATTTTACATCAAATAACTCATTTCGGATTGCGAGATACATCCAATTTATGGTCCGATGGTCTAGATCACTTCTGTCGTCGACCGGGCCTTTTCTGATACATCTTTGGCAGTAGGCTAAACTAGCTCGTTCTACCCCCAAAATCATATATTTTACGTCAGACAACTCTTTCCAGATTGCGAGACACGCCCGATTTAAGGTCTGATGGTCAGGATCACTTCTGTCGTCAATTGGGCCTTTCTAATCCATCTTTGGCGTTAGGATAAAGTAGCTCTTTCTACCCCAAAATCATATATTTTACATCTGATAACTCATTCCGGATTGGGAGATACGCCCGATTTAAGGTCCGATCGTCTAGATGACTTCTGTCATTAACCGGGCCTTTTTTAATCTATCTTTGGAGGTATTTCGCAAATCCGGCTTAGGCAACCCGACATAGCCGGGTTGGTTGGCTAAAGTAGCTCGTTCTATGTAAGACCCGTATCCTAGCCTGTACCGTTCCGTTGGCTTCTGCGGTCCTCTCGGTAGAATTCTGGCAACCTTTGACCTTTATCCGACATTTGAACACGATCCTAAGTCAAGTCCTACAAACCTGAGTCGACTCAATCCGAGACTTGTACCATTACGACCGCACAGAAGCCAGTGTGGCCCACCTTCTATCATCCAATCCCACCCCCCAAAGACGATCTCAACCGTTGAAATTGTTCCTTTGGAGCTCTAACATGCATTGGCGGAAGAAGGAAGAAGAGATCTAAGGTGGGTGCTTCTAAAGGTTTAGATTTCATTTTTGATGATGGGCCAAGTGAGGCCTACGATTGATGGTATGGATCTCACTTTGAACCCTAGGTGTGGCCGATGGCCTCACCTTGATTCTCACGATCATTCCATGATGGGGCTAATCTCCATAGACCTCATCATGATGTTTACTTTATAGATTTAAAGAGGTCATCTAGACCTTTCATTTTGGTGGAGAGGTAATCTCCACCGTTGATTTTTGATTTGGTGGGCCCACATGTATTGTGACCCACTTGATGTATTATTGGATGTATGGAAGGGAGGGCTCATAGTGGCGGAGCCCTCCATCGCACGTGTCCCTTGCTCTCTCTCTCTCTCTCTCTCTCTCTCTCTCTCTGTCTCCTCTCTTTTTCATTTTTCTTCTTTTATGTGATGATGTGGCTGTGTGGCCCACTAGGATGGACCCCACCTTAGTGTGTGTCTTATCTACACCATTCAACCATTTGGTGGCCCACCTGTAGCATGTTTGTAGGTGGGGCTCACCTTATATATGTGGTGTGTGTGTGTTGTGTGTGTGTGTGTTACCCAAACTGTCCAGCGTCCAGGGACGCTGGATGTGGCTACTTAGTGAAGTGTGAATTGACGGTTTGACATACTGTCCAACAATGAAAATATAAATATCAGTTTGATTCTAAACTTTTGGGTGGACCACCCATGTAGGCCCCACCTTGAAGTATGGCTCTAATCCATGCCGTCTATTCCATACCTCATCTCATTTTAGACATTGAGTTGAAATATGAAGCCAATTCAATCTTCTGGCGGGCCATAGCATAGAAAACGGTGGTTTTTACAGTTAAAATCCACCCTGATCTTTCTACACACCGAAACATGCCGAATATTGGGCTTGTTTGGTCGGTCTTGAGCTACAGAATCTAATGGGTGGAGTGGATTCACCTGATGTGAACACCACCTAGGAAAAACCTCCAGAAATAGTTTTTCAAATATATATATATATATATAATAATATATATATATATATATATATATATAGGTGCTGCTGCTGCAACGTCTAGACCTACTGCGTTGTGCGCTGCCGGACCGGCCCCAAAGTGATGCACGTGCTGGCCCCACCATGGTGTATGTGTTTTATCCATGCCTTCCACACAATTGGACAGTGGGACCCCACCTTAGTGTATGTGTTATAGCCGCACCCTCCATCCACACCATCCACTGTGTGGAACGGTGTGACCCACCTAATGTGTGTATATATATATATAGACACACACACACACACACACATATATATATATATATATATATTATAATATATTAATATAATATATATGATGTGGTGGGACCCACCTTGCTTATATGCATTTTAACCAGGCCGTCCGTCCATCTCTAGACAGTTGGACACTGGATTCACTTTATGAAATATATATAGATATATAATATTATAATATAATGTAATATATATTATAATGTTATATTATGGTGGGCCCCACGTGGGACCCACCTGATGTAATAACGGACTAGCTGGTCTACTGTACACCGGCTATATAGCTGCTGTGTGCAGCATGTGGGTTTGATCCACAACGCCTATCCGTGCGGCCCACCTAATTGATGTATTGTATAACCTCACCGTCCGATCTTTGGACGGGGGGAAGAGGATCAGTTGGTGTACCTCACTCCATTTATATAGTTGTTGTATTAGTTGGGCCCGCCTAAACTGTCCGGGCACACCTTGAATTATGTGTTTTAGCCACACCGTCTGGTTCATTAGACGTGCGACCCACAATGATGTATATATTGTAATTCCATGCCATCCAGCCACGTGGACATGAGACCACCTTGATGAATGTGTTTTACTCCACGTTGTCCACTCCCAGATATGAGTCCCATTGTGATATATATATGGCCCATTAGTGAGGCCCGATATGAAGTTTGTGTGGCCCATATTTGAGGCCCATTATGATGTATTTGAAGTCCATGTACATGCAGCCCATCATGATGCGTATTAGGCCCATGTGATATGGCCCACCGTGACATGTATTAGGACTATGTGATGTGACCCATAATGATGTGTATTAGGCCTAGGTATGTGGCCCACCTGTGAAGTATATTTGAGGCCCACTTGCGATGTATTCGAGGCCCATGGGCGAGGCCCAATGTGATGTATTCGAGGCCCAAGGGCAAAGCTTGATGTATTGTATATGTGGCCCATTGAGATTGTATAAGGCCCATAGGACGTGGCCCATTGTGATATATCTAAGGCCCATGGGCACGGCCCATTAAAATGTATCTGAGGCCCAGGGTGTGGCCCATTGTGATATGTTTGAGGCCCTTATAGGAAACCCAACACGATACATGAGAGGCCCAATGTGATGTATGTGTGGCCGTTACGTTGTGTATGGATCCCTTATGTAGGCCACTCCTTGGGAGCAATGTTGGTTAGATGTCCACATTGATGTGCAATGATGGTTAGATGTCCTCACTGTGACCTTCCCGTAGGCTTTGTTAGGCCCATTCGCACCAACTCTAAGTGGGTTAACCCAAATAAGTGGGCCCCATTCGCTATAGACAGATGGCTCCGTGCCATCAGATTTGATATAACCACGGCCGTAGGCCGATCTTATATTATAGTTGATCAGCTATCCATCTATGGACCCCGCCTTATTTATATGTTGATTGTCGGTGCCGATTATCGATGCTAATTATTGGTGCGATTGTCGAGGTCGATTGTGAGGCCAATTCTGATTGTCGAGGCCCATTGTGATGTATTCGAGACTCATGGGACGTGGCCCATTGTGATATATTTTCGGCCCATATGATGAGGCCCAACTTGATGTATATTAGGCCCATGTGACCAGCCCATTGCGATGTATATTAGACCCGTGAGATGCGACCCACTTGATGTATATGTGGCCCATGATTGAGGCCCATCGTGATGTGTATTAAGCTCTTGAGTGAGGCCCATGGTGTTGTATATTTGGCCCTTGTGTGGGGCCATGAGTCCACTATATGTTAGGCTCTATATGGGCCATTCCCTGGGGGCAATCTTAGTTAAATGTCCACATTATCGAGGTTGATTGTCGATGCCGGTTATTGATACCGATTATGAGTATGTGACTGCATAGCATCATGATACATGCCCATACCCATCATCTGCATGTTTGTTATGAGATGTGGTTGACGATTGTATATGTCATTGGGCAGGTTGTTATAAGACTCCTTGATAGGCGGAGGTTATCTCACATGAGCGCACGGTATGCGTAGGATTGATGCACGACTGGATTGTATGACTCATGCATCTTGCATTGTGTGTTGCGATTACTGTACGCCCTTGCGACATCAGGGTCGTAGCCTCCACAGGCATATCGTGGATGACCAGATGAGACACCAAAAATATTTGGTTCGAGCATCGGGCTGCCATAGATGGCCCTGGGTGAAAATTCCTAAACCCTCTTAGTACCAGAGGATGCCCCAACATCGAGACCAAGTGGATATACATGAGCACCCAAGTGCCAGATACCAGGAGGCCGCGTCTCCCACTGTGTCGTGGTCGGTTGGGAGGGGGTGTGGCCTTACCCGCCCGAGGGAGTAAGCATAGCTAGGCTAAGTTTAACCAGCTCGAGGAATGGGTCCGCTATCGACGAGCCGGGTAGGTATTGGCAGACTATTGGCCAGGCGAATAGTGAGGTCTCTTCCACTTACCCAGTTGTGCGCTTGATGGGGCGGCAGGTGGTGTTGAGTGTACTAGACCCCGGTGATGATCCCAGTGAGGAACCGTACTGATATATGGACTTATTGGGTAGGAGTCGCATACTCATTCATTCATTCATTTACTATCTACTCGAGTTAGTAGTGCGCAACTATTTGTTACGTGTACCTTCACAATGGCCAAGATTTCGGTTGGGGCGCGCGACTAACCTGAGATCAGGAGTTTACCACATTGAGTCTGACTATCCAAATTTAGCTATGGGACTAGTTTGGATAGATGTCCCTTGTGATGGACCTCATAGCCTGCGATACTACGTACTATCGTCCCAACTTCACACTCCAGCATGGTCATTCCATTCGCACCGCAACTCGCATTACATCCGTAACATATGACATTCCGGGTTACTATGTTTATGCATTTATACGGCCTAGATACGACTGACGGTATTCATGGACTCATCAGGATTTGCATATTGCATTGCATCATCGGCATCTGATATTTGGCTTGCTGTCTCCGCATTGCATATCTGATCTACATTGCATCACATAACCTGGATAAGGTTGATGGTATTATCGGCCTATAGTATATTTTCACATTACTCTGATATCGCAATGATTTATGAACTTGCCGTGGTATTTCTGATATTGTATGATTTATGAGCTTGTCAGTATTTCCGCTTACTCTGATTTCTCTGATATTGCTTACTTAGAACTTACCTTGTACACGCACTTTCACCACCCACTAAGCTTTCTATAAGCTTATGCACAATAGATGCATGCAGGTGGCGTTAGGTTGCAGCAGCGTTGAGCATGGAGCATGCAGTGGTTTTCTTGAGCTTTGATTTTGACATATGTATTTCCCTTTCAGCATTATATTCAAATGTTTATATTAGTGGATATGTGATGATGATGTTGCCTTTATGATTTGGGTATACTTGTGGTTATGCTTCGCACGAGATAATTGTACGTTGTGAAATGAAAAATCCTCCTTGTTGGATCCCAGGATCGGAACCTGGCGTATGGACGCTGGGAGCCGAGAATGGGATACAACGAAGGCTGTCGACACCGGATTCAGCAATCGAAAATTTTGTGAGCCCGATTTTCGCATTGAGGCGTGACAGAAGTTGGTATCAGAGCATAACTTGGGAAATACCAGAAGATAACATCACATATTTGCTGATATCTACCCTGCACTCTATGATGTCGAGGACTTAAAATGATTAGATCCTCGAGTTCGAATAACTAAGAGATTTTTTTATATAGCTTCTTACAGTTGAGACTGTGAGGCCGCATCATAGTATTTCAGTTTCGATCATTTCCAATCCAGGATCCGAGGTCTAGTGGGATCATCATAGTGCTGATGATGAAGCGTCTTGAGAGCAAGAAGCCGAGATTCGTGGGCGTTATCCCCATCCCTTAGGTATTTGATTATGTTGGTATGGAGTGTTCTGATAGGATTTCTCTCCTTGGTGAGATCTGTATTGTTGTATTGTGATTTAAATTTCGAGGATGAAATTTATTAGGAGGGGAGAGCTGTATGTAAGACCCGTATCCTAGCCCGTACCGTTCCATAGGCTTCCGTAGTCCTCTCGGTCGAATTTCGGCAACCTTCGACCTTTATCCGATGTTTGCGCGCGACTTATACCATTGCGACCGCACCGCCGCTACGGTTCTCATGCCGCGTCTTGCACACCGATCCGATACCCTGGCCAGGAGATGTGGGCCCGTGTTCAGTTCGAGGAAAATGACATGCGTGTGAAACTCAAGATAATCTCTACAACATGTCACCTCAATCAATCCATCAATCACATCAAATGTCAAGTACTCCATCCCATCTCATGTCAAGTACACATCACCTTTCACCCTATCCCCAAGCAACCCCAAAGTCAAAGCAACCCATCCTTCACATGTCAAAGTACACATCACCCATCACTCCATCACCCATCCCTCTCACTCCTTACAACCTCTCACTTTCATTTCTCTCTCATTTTTCCTCCTAAGAACTTAAACGTCCATGGTTTCCAAGAGGAGAAGCTATGTGGCTCACCTTCCTATCATCCAATCCCACCCTCCAAAGACCATCTTAACCGTTGAAATTGTTCCTTTGGAGCTCTAGCATGCATTGGCGGAAGAAGGAAGAAGAGATTTAAGGTGGGTGCTTCTATAGGCTTAAATTTCATTTTTGATGATAGGCCAAGTGAGGCCTACGATTAATGGTATGGATCTCACTTTGGACCTTAGGTGTGGCTGATGGCCCCGCCTTAATTCTCACGATCGTTCCATGATGGGGCCAATCTCTATGGACCCCATCATGATGTTTACTTTATAGATTTAAAGAGGTCATCTAGACCTTTCACTTTGGTGGAGAGGTAATCTCCACCGTTGATTTTTATTTTGGGGGCCCACATGTATTGGGACCCACTTGATGTATTATTGGATGTATGGAAGGGAGGGCTCATAGTGGCGGAGCCCTCCATCGCACGTGTCCCTTGCTCTCTCTCTCTCTCTCCCTCTCTTTTTCATTTTTTTCTTCTTTTATGTGATGACGTGGCCGTGTGGCCCACTTGGATGGACCCCACCTTGGTGTGTGTCTTATCTACACCATTGAACCAATTGGGTGGCCCACCTGTAGCATGTCTATAGGTGGGGCCCACCTTATATATATATGTGTTACCCAAACCGTCCAGCGTCCAGGGATGCTAGACCTGGCTGCTCAGTGAAGTGTGAACTGACGGTTGGCATATCGTCCAGCAATGAAAATATAAATATCAGTTTGATTCTAAACTTTTGGGTGGACCACGATGTAGGCCCCACTTGAAGTATGGGTCTAATCCATGCCGTCCATTCCATACCCCATCTCATTTTTTACGTTGAGCTAAAATATGAAGCCAATCCGATCTTCTGGCGAGCCATCATAGCATAGAAAATGGTGGTTTTACTGTTAAAATCTACCCTAATCTTTCTACACACGAAACATACCGAATATTGGGCTTGTTTGGTCGGTCTTGAGCTATAAAATCTAATGGATGGAGTGGATTCACCTGATGCGAACCCCACTTAGGAAAAACCTTTAAAAATAGTTTTTCATAATATATATATATATATATATTATATATATATATATATATATATATATATATAAATAAGCAACAGCAGGCGCTGCTGCTGCAACGTCTAGACCTACTGCACTATGCGCTGCCGGACCTGCCCCACCTTGATGCACGTTTTGGCCCCACCACGGTGTGTGTGTTTTATCCACGCCGTCCACACAATTGGATGGTGGGACACACCTAGTGTGTGTGTGGTGTGTGTGTGTATATATATATATATATAAATATATATATATATATATATTATATATATATATAATATATATATAATATATATGATGTGGTGGGCCTCACGTGGGACCCACCTTGCATATATGCATTTTAACCAGGTCGTCGTCCATCTCTGGACAGTTGGACGCTGGATGCACTTTTTGAAATATATATAGATATATAGTTAATTATTTTTTCAAGTATCTGAGTACTCTAGAGACAACATTCCAATAATCTAAACTTGGATTACTTGTAAACTTACTCAATTTACCTATTGTAAAAGCAATATCAGGTCGACTAGAAATCATAGCATACATAAGACTTCAATCACCTTGGAATACTCTAACCGAGATACACTACGTCCTTCATTTTTAATTAACTGATATTAGAATCAAAAGGAGTAGAAACTGGGTTCTTATCATAGTAATCAAACGTTTTACGTATATTTTCAATATAATGTAATTGAGATAGAGTTATACCATCATTGTTTCTTAATAACTTGATACCTAAAATCACATTAGCTTCACCCATATCCTCATGTCAAAACTAGATGATAAGAATCTTTTAGTGTTATTTATAACTTCTAAACATGTAACAAATATTAGCATATCATCTACATAGAGATATATAATTACTCATTTATTATCAGAGAAATTCAAATATACACATTTATCAGATTCATTAATTTTAAAGCCTTATGAGGGACTACTTTATCGAATTTTTCATGCCATTGCTTAGGTGCCTATTTAAGTCCATATAGTGACTTAATTAATTTACACACATTATTTTCCTGTCCCGGAACTATAAAACCTTTTGGTTGCTCCATATAAACCTCTTCATCGAGGTCACCATTTAGAAAAAGCTGTCTTTACATCATCTGATGGATTTCTAACTTATGAATGGATGCTAGAGCAACTAAAACTTGCATAGTTGATATCCTTGCTACTGGAGCATAGGTATCGAAAAAATCAATATATTCTTTTTGAGTAAATCCTCTAGCCACTAATCTAGCCTTAAACCTGTATGTAGTTCCATTTGGTTTTAATTTTCTTTTGAAAATCCATTTACAACTTATCAGTTTTGATCCTGGGGGCGATCCCAAGTTTTCATGTTCCATTTTGCAATATAGAATCTATCTCATCATTTATGCCTTCCTTCTAAAAGAAGCATCTTGATATATAAGGACATCATCTATTGTTACCAGATCATTTTCTATATTTATATTAACATGGTTTCCTTTATTTCCTAGTGTTTTACGAGAGTCTCACTTCTAAATAATGTTGTAGTCTCAAGAAACATAAAGAAGGACATCTTCATTCATTAATAAATAAACTAAATTAAAAAAAAAAAATCATGCATTCCTTCAAAAGCCCAAAACATTTGGCTCTATACAAACCATCTTACAAGTCCTTAAATTAACAGATTGATAGCTCCACATAATCTTTCCTTAACTAAATCAACATATAAATCTTGTTAAGGAAAGCTACAAATAAGGAAATCTTAACAGCAAAATTCTCCTACTCAAAACTCCTATGTATATGCAATTGTATGGGGTTTACAATTGCACAAAGGGTCTTTTCTTATTTAATATGGTTTGGATATAGGAGTTGAAAGTGTACCTTTTTCCTCAATTGTATTGGCAATTCGAGCAACAAAGGGAATCTCAAAATCTATATATGTTCACTTGTTGCAAAATGTTTCAAGTTCAATGCACCTCCCTAATAAAAAAGTGTGATCCAATGAGTGTTTAGATGTTCTAAAAACAAACTGTCTCTATTTTCTTAAATATTAGCACACATGAATGGGCATTTTGGCCGTTGCTTCTTATTGTTACACTATGAGAAAACAGGCCAAAGCCGATACTGGAGGGGATCATTTGCCGGTGCTAACTAAAATTGGGCACCGACAAATAATCCATATAAATACAAGTTACAAAACCCTACATATCAACAACTCTGTCACTACCCCCGATTCTCTCTCTCTCCTACCCCCATATCTTTCCCTGCCCCGACTCTCTCTCTCTTTCTCTCTAATGGCGGTATTTAAATCAACTCTCGTCTGTGTTGGGATGCCACAACAAAAGCCATAGCGCTGAAATCCAATCCCTTTCTCACCATCTCATCTTTTCAAGAGGAATCGCTTCCAAGCTATATTTCGTTGGAGGTAAAACCCATCTTCACCAGGTATGAAAATTCTCCAGGTTTTCGTTTTCGTTTGGTTGTTTT
>JAJHSJ010002668.1:30000-47875 GCA_021015155.1 Magnolia officinalis | reverse complement strand
TTTGGTGTAGCATTAATTACCATATAAACTTAATAATTATGAATAATTATTAGCATTAGTGTTATGATTTTATATTAGTTTAACATGGTAATGAAAATCATTATGATGGAAATCAATAGTTAGAATTTCAATTGATGATAGTAATAAACAACAACATTAATATTTACATTGTAATAATAATCAAAATTTCTATTCGATAACATAAAATAAAAATTCTCACCTTGCCGACTCCGCTCAAATGGACTCGGCCCCAACCGAGTTAACTCGGTCCTTTCCCCTTCTAGTTTCTTCTTCCTTCTTCTTCTCCACTGGACTCTTAGACCACCTTTGAATATACTAGGACATGGGCTAGCAAGTTGACGAACTCGGATAGGACCGAACCTAGTCCGAACTCAGCAGCAACTTGGTGGGTTGCATGACCATGTTTATGCAGCTGGATCACCCCCAACTCCCTCTAACCTGCTCCTTTATACTCACTCCCTTGGAACGGCTAGGACTGAGCCACACTCAGCCCAGCTACACCAAACCGTTGAGCCAGCGAGTCGTGGACCGCTGACTCGGTCATGATTCGAGTTCCCAAACTCAATCTCCCTCTCTTTTCTCTCTTCTCTTTCCTTTCTTTTTATCCCTTTCATTCTTTCATTTCTCTATTTCTCCTGTCTTTTTATGATCAGATGGTGTCGCTGGATTTAACCCCCAGTACTCAGTCAAGCTGGAACTTAGACCGGACTCGGCCCAATCCGTTTTCGGCCTGAGTTACGAGCACAACTCGGTCCAAACTCGGCTCGATTCGAGCTATGCAACAGGGCACCCATCTTCTCTGTCTCTCTTCATTTTCCCTTCTTTCCTCCCTGCTTCTTCCATAAGACGATCAGCAGGGTCTGAAATTCGACCCAGACCGATCTCAATTTAGCTTTTACCGAGGAAGATGGTGGGGCTTTAATGGCATCTTTGACTTTGGTATGGATCTCAGAGTTCGGATAATTCTAGATGTTCTGAATAGCTCCGTGAAAGCTTGCAGCCATGGGTTTTTGAAGCTTCGTCGGGCTTTAGACGGTGGGTTCGAATGGAGGAAGAAAACAACTTTCTTTCTCTTTCCAGCCGCAAGGAGGTGGAGATGATCTTTAAGAAATGTTCTCTCTCCTTCGTAGGGTTCCTGTAGCGATCTTAGACCATAGGATCCGGAGCCCACGACTCAGATAGTAACAGACTTCCGATATGTCCGTCAGAGCTGAAACCAGTTGCTTGTTTTGGTTTTCTGTGGGTGGGAATCCTCTCCCACGTGGAGAGCTGTTGGATGGCTGGGATTTCTCTCACTGAACGGCTGAGATTAAGAGCAAGAAACTCACGTAGATCGTGGGTAAAAGATGAAAAGGTCTTTCCTAGATGTAGTTTTCATTTCTGAAAATGCCGTCAGCAGCTTTATTCGGGCTTGATTTGAGCGCGTGCACGTGTGCACGGATGCGTACGGACGACGTGGTCAGGGTCAATGGGAGTCCTCTACCTAATGGATGGTTTGGATTGGCTGAAGGTGGCTTGCACTGATCGCAAAGGGTCCATTTTTATTGGGCTAGAAGCACAAATCTGCCCCACGTTGTCCACTTTTGCCTATCATTATGTGTACGTGCAGAGTCCGGCGCGTGAGTTTTTGTTCGAGTTTTGGTAAGCTCCACCTTCCGGATCAGATGGACGGTGTGGATCATCCTATCCGTGAATGGTGGGCCACAACTCAATGCACGGACGTTCGTCCGATTTTAAAAACTCCATAGGCGGGAGAGAGGAATTTTCCTCTTTTACGATTTTCATCAGGTCAAACGCTAGTTGACCTGGTGGCGTGTTTGGTGTGGGGCGAGTGCACTTCCCAGTGAAATTGTGGTGAAGACTGCTATAGTTGAAGTAGGAATATGTCAATATGTCCTAGAGGGGGGTGAATAGGACTTTTAAAAATTTTATACTTGTTAAAAATCCTATCAATCTAATCTTGAGTAAATAGGCATAAAAAGCACCAGGATATTATCAGTGTAACTCAAATGGCTTCCAAGTCAAATTGAGGATCCAATCACAAAACTATTTAAACGATAAACATGAAAAATTTATAGTTTATGATGGATGTGACTGTGTGTGGAGTGTGAGCAGATATGAAAGAAATTATTGAAATCACACAAGTAATCAAGGACAAATATCAATCACAAACACAGTCATTTCGGTTCGACTACTTGTCTACTCCACTCCTGGTAACCGCACTCAACCCTTGAGTGTACCGGATTTCATTAAGGAGGTTTCACAGTGGTTCACCTCAAACCTAAGGTTTTAAATCAGGTTCACCTTCAACCTTTACAACCTACACCTAGGCTGACTGTTTATGCTCCCTGAGCCAGGGTCAACACATAACACCCAGTTTTAGGCACACTGGCCAAGGATCACACAAGGAACCTCACTGTTTATGCTCTCATGAGAAAGGGTCAATACAACGCACCCACTTTTAGGCACACTGGCCAAGGATCTTCTACAAGACCCTAACTATTTATGCTCTCCATAGAGCAAGGGTCAATACAACTCACCCACTACGTACACACCCGTCGGAGGCCTACTAGAGGACTTACAAGGGGTGAGAAACACCTTAGACCTAATCCTACAAAGGATGATCACAAGCCTATGGACTCTAGTTACTTACAGATAAGTGGATGAGTCCCATTTAACACGTTTGACGAAGATCTCCTCCTTTGTTGACGAAGAATCTTCTACTTTCTTGGTCCGCAACTCAGATGATGTACCAATACTTGGCAACCTATGGAATCCTACTCTCAAATATTTTCCTATGAAGGGGATAGAGCGATTCCAATCATCTATGCATTCAAGGCATCCTAGCTTAATGATTTACCATTAAGGTAGTAGCTGGATGATCCTTGAATGCGGTAGTTTATTCCCCAATCCACTCTATTGAATATCATTGATGAGGGTGGATTGGAGGATGAACTACCTTGAAAGAAAGGGCTTTGGGTATATGATCTAAGGTAAAACACTCAAAAGCACTCTCTTCTTTCTCTACCAGCAACAATAGACAAGTCCTCTATATATAGGCAAAAGGTTCCAATAGATATAAAACGTTCACATTTATGATAGAGTTCGATATCATCGAGCAGGTTTGATATCATCGAGCATATACTCTCGATTGTATCGACGGCCGCTCGATGACACAAACTTAAATGTCATACACTTTTGAAACCTATTGCCAGCTGGTCGAGGGAATCGAAACACGTGTTGATGTCATCGGATTTTGAACTCCGATTTCATCGATGTGAGGTTCGATTCCTCGACATTTGAAAATGAGAGAGACTTTCTTTAAAATATTTCAGGCTTACAGGAATGATCAAGGGACCTTCGAGATCATCAGAATTTGAATGTCGATGATATCGATAGCTGTGTCGATGCATCGATAAATCCAAAGGATTTTCCATTAAGTTCGCTGGACAGTTTATGTCCATGTTCAATGCCATCAAAACCGTATCGATATCATCGATATTTGAATATCGATTCTATTGAGTGACCCTCGATCATAGATAAACTATCCTGAAATATTTTACTGGAAATCTTCGTGCCCATGACCGATATCATCGAGAGCCTTCCAATGTCATCGAGATTTGAACTTCGATGGTATCGAGGAGGGCTTCGATATATCGATGCACATATGATATTCTTAAGAGAAAACAGGGGCACCGGAGATCTCCCTGTCGATATTATCGAGTCACTTTCAATGGACTCGAGATTCAAATATCGATGATATCGATAAGTATATCGATACATCGATAAATCGTCTAGAGATATATGTGGTTGGTGGACACTTTTGTCCTCATTCCGATGGAATCGATTTGTCATCGAGGACATCGACAGCACAGGTCAATCATATCGAGAGGTGTATCGATAAAATCGACATAGCAAGAAAACTTAGAGATTTTTTATTTAAAAAAGTTTTCTTAACTTAAAAACCATATGATGTTCTAATTTGTTTTAAGGGTTTTATTTACCTGGTGTTTTAGGACATGGGATGTGAGGCTTAGATTTATCTATGGCGAGCTTGCACACATCCGGTTGAGGCAGACAGTTTTGATTGATCTTCCTATGAGGCTCTGCAGTCTAGTTCACTAAACGCTCACGCTAATTGACAAACCAGGGCACTTTCAATCTCCCCCTTTGTCAATTACGTGACAAAATACCAAAACACCTTAGACCAACTTCTATACTGACATCCTAAATTATGTGTACATACACTTTACACAATTTTACAATTTTACTGTAGTGAGCACACACATAATCTTTCAAAAGGATTCAAAAGCTGTTTTGCAAACTCTCCCTATCTTGGTGTAGCTGCTCCCCCTAACACCTGCAACACCATACACAAGAAAATATAGATTTCTTTTCGGGGTGTTTGAACTATTGTCCCCCTTTTTGTCAGTTAATGACAAAGGTTAGCATAAGAGTAGATATTGACTGAAGTTTAAAGCTTTGGGGAGAACCACCATTTAGAAAGCATACATATAGAAAAGATAGATGCATAATGATTAAAATAGTGGATTTAGACATCTCATATATGGAACCCATGTATGCAGAGCAGACCAAGCAAGGTAGTGAGATAGGTAAGCGGGATAAACAGAACATCAAATGCATCACATACCATTTGCAATATAAGCACAAACCATATATAATCAGAAAAAAAACATGTGAACACATATAAAAATATGGCAGTAAAGAACTGTGATTAATACCCAGTCATGTCTAAAATATCCAAAACACAGTATATACTGCCCAACCTTGGCAGTAGAAATAGTTATCCCCCCCCCCCCCCCCCCCCAAAAAAAAAAAGCCCATCCATGGGCACCCAGAAGTAACCAGCAGTAGTAGACCCACACGGGGCATATAAAACATACAAATTTTTTTTTGTTAAACTGTTAAGGGGCTATCGCATTCACTCATGAGAGAGTAGAGCATCAAAAAGATACTTATGCTCATATGCAGAGATAAGTGTGGGTGAATGTGATAGCGTTCAGAGTCCCATACTACGGCGGAGGAGTAGAGGTAGATGGCACCGTGTCATCTCGATGGCAGGTGATTATCTCAACCAATTGTTGTACTGTCTGTTGTACTCCTTGGACCAGCCATTCCAAGACGGTAAACCTCTCGTGCACTGAGTGGACATCCCTCTGAATTGCTCCAATCCGATCTTAGTGGAGCTTAAATCATTTAACATGCCCAGGAGCTGATGTCGATGGTGCTTGATGAGGTCCAGAAGCTTCTTCTCCAGCCGTCTGAGTCTCTTCCATGGGAGTGTCACCTGCCCCACTTTCCCTCTTTACTTGAATGCCTACCTCAGGTGGATCCTCAGGATATTTATGAAACTTCAAATCCATCCTTCGAATGTTACTTTTGTTGAAGGTTTAGAGAGGAAGTACAAGATCACTTATAGTTGGAAAGGCTATGGCATTGCATATTGTATGTATGATCCAGGGATATGGTAAGTGAACATCCCTAGCCGTATGAAAAGCATAAACTAATTGATACACGATGAGGATAGGTAGACAAATCTTGATCCCAGAGGCGACTAAATAAATTATCATAGTCATGAAGCCCGTGAGATCTGCCATGTTGGAACCCCTAGAGTAGATGTTTGAAGCAAGGCTACCATGCAAGACCCAATAGCGTGGTTCTAAGAATCTGGCTTTTAGGGCATTCCCTTGGTGCCACTAGACGTCACGATCATGACAGAGAAATTTGGTGACCTTGGACCGAACCTCAATATTTTCCATGTCCATATCTAGGAGTCCTACAGGTGATAAGGTAAGATTGAATATCCCTGCGACAGACTCAGGAGTGATCAACACATCATCACCATCGACGGTTATGGTGATGGATGGTGGTTCAAATATTGGAGAATGACAGGCGGCGAAAAAATTATATGTTCTTTCAAGATGATAAGGCCCGCCAAAATCAAGAACGAGCAACCAATCTATGGCAGCAAGCAGAGGTTCCAAGTTATATGGAATTAGACAACTCCTATCGACTTTTCTCTCCTGAATAACCTTTCTCCCAGTGAACTTTTCCAAGACCAGATTTGCTTTTACCGGTGAAGGTGCTGGTGCCTCGGACTGGGACCCACCATGCGATCTAGTGCGCTGCCTTGTAGGGGTCCCACGTTCCGGACCTCTAGCTTTTGCTTTAGAGGCAAGTACTTTTTGTTGGGAGGATTTTGAAGACTCACCCGGACCAGATACTTTTCCTTTGTCTTTACCCATTTGGACAAAAAAATTTGAAGGATTTGGGAAAGAGGACAAAACCTGACTGAAAAGGAAATACCCAAAAAGGAAATGGAATCTTGATGTATAGAAGGGTATCACCGGTATTATGGAGCATTTGGTGTTGTCCGACAAGGCTCTGAGTGGTCCGATTGAGAGGAGCGAACAGGGAAGAAGAAAAGAAAACCCTGAGATAAAAACCCCTTTTTCGTGCTCCACCGCCTTATATTGGGCGACATCTGTCGATATCATCGATCCTTGTTTCGATGATATCGAGAGACCCTGATCGATTTCATTGATCCTGTCTTTGATATCAATCTCAATCACACGACTTTTCTTATTCTAAGGAGGCGTCGATGATATCGACCCTTAATCAATTAATCGAGAATGGCTTGTCAGGAGACATATCGACTCTGAATATTTTTCATTCTTCTGCAGTTTGACAGACATAATGTATCGGAAAGTTTTATCCTTGAATTTATGATATACACACCAAAATTTTGTACAGGTTTTGTACAACTCAAAATTATAAACATTACAATGTATATGCAAAAAAAAGTTTCAGATGTAACGTTTTGAAGCTCAGCAAAATTTCATCATATCAGTACATATCCAGATCTTGATACATGATCTGAACTAGTTCTTCCTTACCCATTTCATGGCAGAGTTTCTTACTATGATGGATTTAGTTTTCTTATTTAGCTCATCCATTCTGTTAAATAATTCCTTCATTTTATTGGCCATTTTAGGTGGTGATGGATGTGCATTTCTTCTATCCATATTCCTAAGAGGACTCTTGAAATTTTGCATTTCTTTGGTTGGTTTGAATTTATCAATATGATTCTGACCAGAGTTATGTTGAGTCCTCCTAGGTGTCATGCATTCGAACTTATAATGACCCAAATCACCACACAAATGACACACTGGAGTAGTTTTAGTTTTGCTTCTTGAAGTATCAGATTTTTCAATTATTGGTGTTGCATTTCCAGATTTTGATTTAAAATTTTTATATCCTAAGCCACTCTTATCTTTTCTAGGTCTTCCCATACCCAATAGTTTTTCTAGCTTTTCACCACTCTAGGAAAACTTATAGTTTATCTTGGCCATTTTTCTGGATTCTTCTAGATCAAACAAGAGTGTGTGAATTTCGTTTTGAAGAAGCATATTCTTATCTTTTAGTAGCTCAACCTGTTTGTTCAATTTTTCAGATTCAGATTTTAGGAAGGTATTAACTTTTTCTAATATATCATTATCTGAATGATACTACTGCAGATCATTTATTAATTGTGTGTTGATTTCCAGTGTTTTATCTAAGTCTTTCTGTAGCAAAATACTTTTACCTTCCATTATTCCGAGTCTTTTAAGGATATTTATGTTATGAATGTAGAGTTGATTATAAGCATCTTGCAATTTATCCTTTTCTTCCTCTTCTTCTTTTCCAGTTTCCTCATTATCAGACGGAAATGATTCAGTGGCTTGCTGTTCTTCCTTATTTTCAGATTTCGTGGGAATGTTTAGAGCAATGGAGACCACAAGAATTTTTAAGGATTTCTGGTCTCCATTGCTTTCTGAGTCCCTATATTCTAAGTTTGACTCCTCTGTATCATCCCATGTGACGGCCATTGCTTTATCCTTTGTTTTTCTGTTTGGGCATTCAGTAGATAGGTGTCCATACTTCTGATAGGCATAGCATTGTGGTTCTTTGGTCTTTTTACCAAATTTGTCTGCAGAAGGTTTATTGTCCACCTTTCTACCTTTGGAGGGACGACCACGATTCTTCTGAAAGAACTTCTTGAATCGTTGTGCCAGCAAAGCCACTTCCTCGTCTTCATCATCTTTTTCAATTCCACTATCCTCATTTATTGTTTTCTTTGAGGTTTTTAGAACAGTAGTTTTGGATTTTTGGGTTTGTTTGAAGTGTAGTTCAAAAGTTTGTAGGGAACCTACCAGTTCTTCTACTTTCATTTCATCTATGTTCCTACACTCTTCAATAATTGTAACTTTGGGATTAAACTGTTCCGGTAGTGATCTCAGTATTTTCCTACAGATTTTAGGAACCAGAACTTTTTCTTCCGATCCACCCATGGAGTTATAAATGATATTCAACTTTGTGAAGAACTCCATGAAAGTCTCATGCTCTTCCATTCTGAGATTTTCGAACTGTGAGGTTAACATTTGTAGTTTGGACCTCTTCACAGTGCTTGTGCCTTTAGGGGTTGTTTCCAATAGATCCCATGCTTCTTTGGATGTCTCACACATACTTATTTGATTAAAGATGTGTTGGGACATGGCACAGTAGATGGCGTTCATAGCTTCAGTCTGTTTTTCTTTATCGAATGTCGTCCACTTTTCTTTGGGTTTGGGTTTTGTGATGCTTGTGCCACTATCAAGTACAATTTGTTCAGATGGTGACACATATCCACTTTCAACTATATCCCAAAAATCATAATCCAAAGATCTCATAAAGTAATGCATCCTAGCCTTCCAGTATGCCTAATTTGAGCCATCAAATACTGGAGGCCTAGTGACTGATGAGCCCTCTCCTTTAGCCATATTCCCAACTTCAGTCAAGATCACTCTCTAGGCGATGAAGCCCTTAAAGAGATACCCACTCTGATACCAATTGAAATTGCGATGAAGACTGCTATAGTTGAAGTAAGAATATGTCAACATGTCCTAGAGGGGGGTGAATAGGACTTTTTAAAATTTTATACTTGTTAAAAATCCTATCAATCTAATCCTGAGTAAATAGGCATAAAAAGCATCAGGATATTATAAGTGTAACTCAAATGGCTTCCAAGCCAAATTGAGGATCCAATCACAAAACTATTTAAATGATAAACATGAAACAATTTATAGTTTATGATGGATGTGACTGTGTGTGGAGTGTGAGCAGATATGAAAACAGTTAATGAAATCGCACAAGTAATCAAGGACAAATATCAATCACAAACACAGTCATTTTTATAGTGGTTCGACTACTTATCTACTCCACTCCTAGTAACCGCACTCAACCATTGAGTGTACCAGATTTCACTAAGGAGGTTTCACAATGGTTCACCTCAAACTTAAGGTTTCAAATCAGGTTCACCTTCAACCTTTACAACCTACACCTAGGCTGGTTGTTTATGCTCCTTGAGCAAGGGTCAACACATAGCACCCAGTTTTAGGAACAATGGCCAAGGATCCACACAAGGAACCTCACTGTTTATGCTCTCACGAGAAAGGGTCAACACAACGCACCCACTTTTAGGCACGTTGGCCAAGGATCTTCCACAAGACCCTAACTTTTGATGCTCTCCACAGAGCAAGGGTCAACACAACGCACCCACTACGTACACTCCCGCCGGAGGCCTCCTAGAGGACTTGCAAGGGGTGAGAAACACCTTAGACTCAATCCTACAAAGGAATGATCACAAGGGTCCTCTGAACTCTAGTTACTTACGGATAAGTGGATGACTCCCATTTAGCACGTTTAACGAAGATCTCCTCCTTTGTTAACGAAGAATCTTCTGCTTTCTTGATCCGCAAGTCAGATGATGTACCAATACATGGCGACGGTTAGGTCAAGGTTATGATGGAATCCTACTCTTAAATATTTTCCTATGAAGGAGATAGAAAGATTTCGATCATATATGCATTCAAGGCATCCCAGCTTAACGATTTGCCATTAAGGTAGTAGTTGGAGGATCCTTGAATGCGAAAGTTCATTCCCCAATCCACTCTATTGAATATCAATGATGAGGGTGGATTGGAGGATGAACTCCCTTGAGAGAAAGGGCATTGGGTCTGTCATCTAAGGTAAAACACTCAAAAGCACTCTCTTTTTTCTCTACCAGCAACAATAGACAAGTCCTCTATATATAGGCAAAAAGTTCCAATGGATATAAAATGGTCATTTATGACAGAGTTCGATATCATCGAGTGGGTTCGATATCATCGAGCGTATACTCTCGATTGTATCGACAGGCCGCTCGATGACACAAACTCAAATGTCATATGATTTTGAAACCTATTGCTAGCTGGTCGAGGGAATTGAAACACGTGTTGATGTCATCAGATTTCGAACTCCGATTTCATCGATGTGAGGTTCGATTCCTCGACATTTGAAAATGAGAGACTTGCTTTGAAATATTTCAGGTTTACAAGAATGATCGAGGGACCTTCGAGATCATCAGAATTTGAATGTCGATGATATCGATAGCTGTGTCGATGCATCGATAAATCCAAAGGATTTTCCATTAAGCTCGTTGGACAATTTATGACCATGTTCGATGCCATCGAAACCATACCGATATCATCGATATTTGAATATCGATTCTATCGAGTGACCCTCGATCATAGATAAACTATTCTGAAATATTTTGCTGGAAATCTTCGTGCCCATGACCGATATCATCGAGAGCCTTCCGATGTCATCGAGATTTGAATTTCGATGGTATCGAGGAGGGCTTCGATATATAGATGCACATATGATATTCTTTAGAGAAAACAGGGGACCCAGAGATCTGCCTGTCGATATTATCGAGTCACCTTCAATGGACTCGAGATTCAAATATCGATGATATCGATAGGTATATCGATACATCGATAAATCCGTCTAGAGATATATGTGGTTAGTGGATACTTTTGTCCTCATTCCGATGGAATCAATTTGTCATCGAGGACATCGACAGTGCAAGTCGATCATATCGAGAGGTTTATCGATAAAATCGACAAAGCAAGAAAACTTAGAGATTTTCTGATTTAAAAAAGTTTTCTTAACTTAAAAACCCTATGATGTTCTAATTTTTTTTAAGAGTTTTATTTACCTGGTGTTTTGGGACATGGGATGTGAGGCTTAGATTTACTTGTGGGTGCTTGCCCACATCCGGTTAAGGCAGACAGCTTTGATTGATCTTCCTACCTTTCTACCTTTGGAGGGACGACCCCGATTCTTTTAAAAGAACTTCCTGAATCGTTGTGCTAGCAAAGCCACTTCCTCATCTTCATCATCTTTTTCACTTCCACTGTCCTCATTTGTTATTTTCTTTGAAGTTTTTAGAACAATAGTTTTGGATTTTTGGGTTTGTTTAAAGTGTAGTTCAAAAGTTTATAGGGAACCTACCAGTTCTTCTACTTTCATTTCATCTATGTTCCTACACTCTTCAATACTTGTAACTTTGAGATTAAACCGTTCCGGTAGTGATCTCAGTATTTTCCTACAGATTTTAGGAACTGGAATTTTTTCTCCCAATCCACCCATGGAGTTACAAATGATATTTAACTTTATGAAGAAGTCCATGAAAGTCTCATGCTCTTCCATTATGGGATTTTCGAATTGTGAGGGTAGCAATTGTAGTTTGGACCTCTTCACAAGCCTTGTGCCTTCATGGGTTATTTCCAATAGATCCCATGCTTCTTTGGATGTCCCACATATTCTTATTTGATTGAAGATGTCTTATGACATGGTACGGTAGATGGCGTTCATAGCTTTCGCTTCAGCAGTCTGTTTTTCTTTATCGATCGTTGTCCACTTTTCTTTGGGTTTGGGTTTTGTGATGGTTGTGCCACTATCAAGTACAATTTGTTCAGATGGTAGCACATATCCTCTTTCAAATATATCCCAAACATCATGATCCAAAGATCTCAATAAGTAATGCATCCTAGCCTTCTAGTATGCGTAATTTGAGCCATCAAATACTAGAGGCCTAGTGACTCATGAGCCCTCTCCTTTAGCCATATTCTCAACTTCAGTCAAGATCACTCTCTAGGCGGTGAAGCCCTTAAAGAGAGACCCGCTCTGATACCAATTGCAATAGCTGTGAAGACCACTTTAGTTAAAGTAGGAATATGCCAATATGTCCTAGAGAGGGGTGAATAGAACTTTTTAATAATTTTATGATAATTTTAAATCCTATGACACTAATCCTAACACCAAGCCTATATTAGGATTACTCAAGAGTAACTCTACTGGCTTCTAAGCCCGGTAGAGGATCCAATCATAAACTATTTGAGAAATGAACAATATGCAAACTAGTTTATGATGGATATGACTGTGTGTGTGTGAGGTGTGATCTCAAATATTCAGATATGAAAATATTAAAGTACATCACACAAACAAAAGAATAGCAATCTCAAACACAATCATTTTTATAGTGGTTTGACTACTTGTCTACTCCACTCCCAATAACAGCACTCAACCCTTGAGTGTACCAGATTTCACTAATGAGGTTTCATAGCAGTTCACCTCAAACCTAAGGTTTTAAATCAGGTTCACCTTCAACCTTGACAACCTACACCTAGGCTGGTTGTTTATGCTCCTTGAGCAAGGGTCAACACATAGCACTCGGTTTTAGGCACACTGGTCAAGGATCCACACAAGGAACCTCACTGTTTATGCTCTCACGAGTAAGGGTCAACACAACGCACCCACTTTTAGGCACACTGGCCAAGGATCTTCCACAAGACTCTAACTGTTTATGCTCTACACAGAGCAAGGGTCAACACAACGCACCCACTACGTACACCCGTGCTGGAGGCCTCCTAGAGGACTTGTAAGGGGTGAAAAATACCTTAGACCCAATCCTACAAAGGAATGATCACAAGGGTCCTCTGGACTCTAATTACTTGCAGATAAGTGGATGAGTCCCATTTAGCACGATATCGAAGATCTCCTTCTTTGTTGATGAAGAATCGTCTGCTTCCTTGATTTGCAACACAGATGATGTACCAATATACGGTGTCGGGTGGGGGTCCGCTCGATGACATAAAATCAAATGTCATACACTTTTGAAACCTATTGCCAGCTGGTCGAGGGAATCGAAACACGTGTCGATGTCATCGAATTTTGAACTCCGATTTCATCGATGTGAGGTTCGATTCCTCGACATTTGAAATGAGAGAGACTTGCTTTGAAATATTTCTGGTTTACAAGAATGATCGAGGGACCTTCGATATCATCGGAATTTGAATGTCGATGATATCGATAGCTGTGTCGAGGCATTGATAAATCTAAGGGAATTTCGTTTAAGCTTGCTGGACAGTTTGTCCCTGTTCGATGTCATCGAGATCGTACCGATATCATTGATATTTGAATATCGATTCTATCGAGTGACCCTCGATCATAGATAAACTATCCTGAAATATTTTGCTGGAAATCTTCGTTCCCATGACCGATAACATCGAGAGCCTTCCTATATCATCGAGATTTGAACTTCGATGGTATCGAGGAGGGCTTCGATATATCAATGCACATATGATATTCTTAAGTAAAAACAGGGGCACCGGAGATCTGCCTATCGATATTATCGAGTCACCTTCGATGGACTCGAGATTTAAATATCGATGATATCGATAGTATATCGATACATCAATAAATCCATCCAGAGATATATTTGGTTGCTGGACACTTTTGTCCTCATTCCGATGGAATCGATTTGTTATCGAGGACATCGGCAGCGTAGGTCGATCATATCGAGCTGTGTATCGATAAAATCGACGAAGCAAGAAAACTTTGATATTTTCTGATTTTGAAAAAGTTTTCTTGACTGAAAAACTCTATGATGTTCTAATTTGTTTCAAGGGTTTTATTTACCTGGTGTTTTGGGACATGGGATGTGAGGCTTAGATTCACCTGTGGCAAGCTTGCACACATCCAGTTGAGGCAGACGCTTTAAATTGATCTTCCTATGAGGATCTGCATTCTAGTTGACTCAACACTCAAGCTAATTGACAAAATAGGGCACTTTCATCACGTCCCGCCTGCCCCGCGTGCACGGATGACCATCGCATGGCCTTGTGTGGGCGTGTGTGGGCCCGAGTAGCCCCGAGTATCCTCGTGTGACTCTCGCATGGCTCCGTGTGGCCATGCATGGCATCGTGTGGCATCGTGTGCCCCACGCATGGCCCCGTGTAGCCTCTTGTAGACTTGTGAAGCTCCATGTAGCCCCGTGTTACCTCGTGTGCCTCGTGTGATTCTCGCATGGCCTCGGGTGGCCGCGCATGGCATCGTGTGCCCCACACATGTCCACGCATGGCCCCGTGTAGCCTCATGTAGCCTTGTGAAGCTCTGTGTAGCCCTGTGTTGCCTTGTGTGTCTTGTATGACTGTCGCAGGGCCTTGTGTGGCCGCACATGGCATCGTGTGGCATCGTGTACCCCATGCATGGCCACGCATGGCCACGTGTAACCTTGTGTAGCCTTGTGAAGCTCCGTGTAGCCCCGTGTTACCTCGCGTGACTCTCGCATGGCCTTGTGTGGTCGTGCATGGCATCGTGTGCCCCACGCATGGCCTCATGTAGCCTCATTTTACTCCGTGTGACTCTCGCATGGCCCCGTGTGGCATCGTGTGGCCACCCATGGCATCGTGTGGCCATGCATGGCATTGTGTGGCCGCGTGCACCCTTTTTTGCCCCTCATGTACCCCGTGTGGCCACGCATAGCATTGGGTGGCCGCGTGCACCCTTTCCCCCCTCGTGTGCCCCTTGTGCTTGGCCCATGGCCCCTTGTGGCATCGCGTGGCATCGTGTGGCCTTGAATGCCTCGTGTGCCCCCCATGCCACCGCGTCTCGTCGTATGGCCTCGTGTGCCCCTCCCAGGCCATCGCTTGGCCTCTTATGCCCCTCGGTTGCCCCTCCAATGCCATTGCCTGGCCTTCACTTTGGCGAGACTTTATTACCTCCCTTTTCATGCCTAGCGAGCTTGTCCAGCGTCGCGTGCTGGGACCATGGCCGTGTGCGTTTGCTCCGCTCGGGATGATGCACATCGGTTTGGGCCGGAGCGCGATGCTGGGCATGATTTTAAAGGTGCATGAGTGGTGCTCAGGGACAAGCCTTTGTCCCACGTTGAATGCTTTCAAGAGTGACGCTGGCTACGGCCTCGCCCGATGATGCTGCCTAAGCTATTATCCGTGTAAAGCGAGCTTGCCCAGTACTATGCGAAGAGATCGTGGACGGTTGTGAAACTCTCCGTCTCGGAGGCGATGAGCAACGGTTGGGGCTCCAATGCAGTGCAGGGCATGATTGTGAAGGCATGTGAGGGGTGCTCATTGAGCATGTCTCGGTGGGCTCTCTGTTATTCTCTACAACAAACCACTCGAGCGTGCCCCGTTCCACTCTTGGCCCGACGACATCGCTTGTACGTGCCTCGGGGCTGACTCGACTGCCTGTGCGTCGTTACTCGGTGTGAGAGAACCCATCATCAGCAAGTGCTTCTACCGCCTCTCGCTCCTGCCATCGCCGGGTGTCATGAGGCTGGCCTCGAAGTGGTGGTTGCCCATCCATGGCTCCGTCGACCGACGATCACCTTGGCTCGCAGCACCCACGCGTGCTTTCGAATGCAGAGGATGCTGTCGGCGGGGCTCTGAAACCCCACCTCTTCCCTCCGTCGCTCCTAGCGAAGGACGGCCAGCTCCGCTGCCCGACCTTGAGTCAGGACGGCAGCGGCGCAGGCGTCGCGAAGGGCTGCCACCTAGTTAATCTTGCCATTAGTCATATGCTTGTCTCAAAGATTAAGCCATCCATGTGTAAGTATAAACTAATTCAGACTGTGAAACTGTGAATGACTCATTAATTCAGTTATAGTTTGTTCAATGGTAACTGCTACTCGGATAACCGTAGTAATTCTAGAGCTAATACGTGCAACGAACCCTGACTTTTGGAAGGGATGCATTTATTAGATAAAAGGTCGACACAGGCTCTGCTCGTCGCTCTGATGGTTCATGATAACTTGACGGATCGCACGACCCTCGTGCTGGCGACGCATCATTCAAAATTTTTCCCTATCAACTTTGGATGGTAGGATAGTGGCCTACTATGGTAGTGACGGGTGACGGAGAATTAGGGTTCGATTCCGGAGAGGGAGCCTGAGAAACGGCTACCACATCTAAGGAAGGCAGCAGGCACGCAAATTACTCAATCCTGACACGGGTAAGTAGTGATAATAAATAACAATACCGGGCTCTTCGAGTTTAGTAATTGGAATGAGTACAATCTAAATCCCTTAGCGAGGATCCATTGGAGGGCAAGTCTTGTGCCAGCAGCTGCGGTAATTCCAGCTCTAATAACATATATTTAAGTTGTTGCAGTTAAAAAGCTCGTAATTGAACTTTGGATGGGCCGACCGGTCCGCCTCTGTGTGTGCACCGGCTGTCTCGTCCCTTCTATCGGCGATGCGCTCATTGCCTTAACTAGTCGGGTTGTGCCACCGGTGATGTTACTTTGAAGAAATTAGAGTTTTCAAAGTAAGCCCAAGCTCTAGATACATTAGCATGGGATAACATCACAGGATTTCGGTCCTATTCTGTTTGCCTTCGGGATCAGAGTAATGATTATGAGGGACAGTCAGGGGTATTCGTATTTCATAGTCAGAGGTGAAATTCTTGGATTTATGAAATACGAACCATTGCGAAAGCATTTGCCAAGGATGTTTTCATTAATCAAGAACGAAAGTTGGGGGCTCGAAGAAGATCAGATACCATCCTTGTCTTAATCATAAACGATGCCGACCAGGGATCGACAAATGTTGCTTTTAGGACTCCACCAACACCTTATGAGAAATCCAAGTTTTTGGGTTCCGGGGGGAGTATGCTCGTAAGGATGAAACTTAAAGGAATTGACAAAAGGGCACCACCAGGCGTGGAGCCTGCGGCTTAATTTGACTTGACACGAGGAAACTTACCGGGTCCAGACATAGTAAGGATTGACAAACTGAGAGCTCTTTCTTGATTCTATGGGTGGTGGTGCATGGCCGTTCTTAGTTGGTGGAGCGATTTGTCTGGTTAATTCCGTTAACAAACGAGACCTCGACCTGCTAACTAGCTATGTGGAGGTGACCCTCCACGACTAGCTTCTTAGAGGGACTATGGCCGTTTAGGCCATGGAAGTTTGAGGCTGTGATGCACTTAGATGTTCTGGACCGCATGGGTGCTACACTGATGTATTCAACGAGTCTATAGCCTTAGCCGACAGCCCGGGTAATCTTCAAAAATTTCATCGTGATGGGGATAGATCATTGCAATTGTTGATCTTCAACGAGGAATGCCTAGTAAGCGTGAGTCATCAGCTCACGTTGACTACGTCCCTGCCCTTTGTACACACCGCCTGTCGCTCCTACCGATTGAATGGTCTGGTGAAGTGTTCAGATCGCGGTGACGTGGGCGGTTCACCGTCGGTGACGTCGCGAGAAGTCCACTGAACCTTATCATTTAGAGGAAGGAGAAGTCGTAACAAGGTTTTTGTAGGTAAACCTGCGGGTGGATCATTGTCGAGTCTCATCGAGCAGCGAGACCCGTGAACCAGTGAAGCCCTAACGAGACGCACTTGGCTCGGGGAGCGCAGCGCCGCCCACTCTCCCTTGGGACAACGAGATAAACCACCCCCAGCGCGATGGGCACCAAGGAATTGAGATGGAATGAGCGTGGCTCCCTCTGGGGATGCCGGCGCGAGTTCGAAACTTACATGACTCTAGGCAACGGATATCTCGGCTCTCGCATCGATGAAGAACGTAGCGAAATGCGATACTTAGTGTGAATTGTAGAATCCCGTGACCCATCGAGTCTTTGAACGCAAGTTGCGCTTGAGGGCACGCCTGCCAGGGCATCACGCACCG
>JAJHSJ010002668.1:0-25000 GCA_021015155.1 Magnolia officinalis | reverse complement strand
TAGCACGGTGCCCCAGGTCACCGCCTAATTCTCTCCCCGATGATGCCCTGCCTGCTTAGCATGGTGCCCCTGCCCGCCGTCTAATTTGCCACTGACCCTGGGAAATATATACTATTTCAGTTACGCAGCTTTGCCATCGTCATCGTCGCTCCCCACCGAAAAGTATGAGCGTGCGGGCGTCGGCGGACGGGCGGTGCAGGCACTGACAACTGGCGCACATGGTGCACTTAACGCAATTAGTGTGCTCGCGCACTTGCGTAGTAAGTAATGTAGCCCGCTTAGCACAGCGTCCCTACATGCCACCTAATTCGCCCCGACGACGCATTGCCCGCTGTGGCACTAAACATGCCCGGTTAGTACGACGTCCCTTCATGCTCCCTAATTCGTCCTAACGATGCTTTGCCTGCCTTGGCACTAGCCCATCCTTCTTAGCACAGTGTCCCAGCACGCCACCTTATTCGCCCAAATGGTACCCTGCCTGCTTTGCACGTCGACCATGTCAACCGCCTAATTCGCGTCGACGACGCGTTGCCCACCATGGCACTAGCCCGCCCGCTTAGCACGGCACCCCTGCCTGCCACCTAATTTGCCCCAACGATGTCCCGCCCGCTTAGCACGGCGTCCCTACACGCCACCAAATTTGCCCCGACGATGCGTTGCCCGCTGTGGCACTAGCCCAACCCGCTTACCACAGTGTCCCTGCACCCCCCTAATTTGCCCGGATGACGCCTTGCTCGCCATGGCAGCTGCCCAACCCACTTAACATGGCGTCCCTGCACACCACTGTATTCGCCCAGACGGTGCCTTGCCCACCACCTAATTCACCTCCACAACGTCTTGCCCGCTGTGGCACTAACTCCACCCATTTAGAACAACGCCCTTAGCCGCCGCCTAATTCGCCCTGACAATGCCCTGCCTGCTTAACACGACGTCCCTGCCCACCACCTAAATCGCCCCGACGATGCCTTGCCCACCATGGCACTAGCCCGCCTGCTTAGCACGATGTCCCTGCTCGTCGCCTAATTCGCCCTGACGATGCCTTGCCTGCTTAGCATGGTGTCCCTGTTAGCCGTCTAATTCACCCCAACGATGCCTTACCTGTCGTGATAATAGCCCCACTCGCTTAGCACGGCGCCCGGGCAGCCACCTAATTCTCACCCCGACAATGCCCTGCCCACTTAGCACGGTGCCCCTACCCGCCACCTAATTCGCCATCAACCATGGGAAACATATAGTATTTCAGTTGTAAAACTTTGCCTTCGCCATCGTCGCTAGGTAGGCGGACAGCGCCGGCGCTGACAACTCGTGCACTTGGTGCACTTGGCGCACTTGCATAGTAAGTAAGTAACCCGCTTAGCACGACGTCCCTACACGTCACCTAATTCGCCCCGACGACGCCTTGCCCTCCATGGCACTAGCCCAGCCCACTTAGCATGGTGTCCCTGCACGCCGCCTAATTCGCCTAGACGGTGACCTACCTACTTAGCACGGCGACCCTGCCTGCCGACTAATTCACCCCGACGACGCCGTGCCAGCTTAGCATGGTTCCCCTGGCTGCCGCCTAATTCACCCCGACGATGCCTTGCCTGCTTAGAACGACATCTCTACATGCCGCCTAATTCACACCGAAGAACCCTTGCCCATCGTGGCACTAGCCAGCCTGCTTAGCACGGCACCCTTGTATGCCTCCTAATTTTCCCCGACGATGCCCTGCCCACATTGACTATATTCCTACCCACCACCTAATTCACCCCGATGACGCCTTGCTCGCAGTAGCATGAGCCCGGCCCGCTCAGCAGGGCGTCCCTGCACGCCTCCTAATTCACATCGACGACGCCTTTCCCACTATGGCACTAGCCCTGCTCGTTTAGCATGGCACCCCTGGCTGCAGCCTAATTCGCCTCGATGATGCCCTACCTGCTTAGCACGGCGTCCCCGCACGCCACCTAATTCGCCCCAAAGAAGCCTTGCCCGGCGTGGCACTAGCCCGCCAACTTAGCACGGTGCCCCTACCCACCGCCTAATTCACCCTGACGACGCCTTGCTCGCCGTGGCACTAGCCCAGCCCTCTTAGTATGGCGTCCTTGTACGCCCCCTAATTTGCCCGGACAACGCCTTGCCCGCAATGACACTAACCCAGCCTGCTTAGCATGACGTCCCTGCCCGCTGCCTTATTTGAGATGGTGCCCTGTCCACTTAGCATAGCGACCCTGCCCGCCTCCTAATTCTCCTCGAAGACGCCTTGACCGCCGTGGCACTAGTCCTCCCGCTTAGCACGGTGCCCCTGCCCGCTGCCTAATTTGTGCTGACGATGGTGCCCCTGCGCCACCTAATTCACCCCAACAACGCGTTGCCCGCCATGACACTAGCCCAACCGGCTTAGCACGACGTCCCTGCATGCCCCCTATTTCTCCCCGACGGCGCCTTGCCAGCCGTGGCACTAGCCCAGCCTGCTTAGCACGTTGTCCCTACATGCTGCCTTATTCGCCAAGACGGTGTCCTGCCCACTTAACACGATGACCCTGCCTGCTGCCTAATTCGCCTCGACGACGCCTTACCCGCCGTGGCACTAGCCCCGACCGCTTAGAACAGCGCCCCTGGCCGCCGCCTAATTTGCCCCGACGATGTCCTGCCTACTTAGCACGGCGTCCCTGGTCGCCGCCTAAATAGCCCTGGTGATGCCTTGCCCCGCCCGCTCTACACGATACCCCTGCCCGCTGCCTAGGGGGCATGAGGATCTCGCCCATGGGGCCCCCCCTCAAAATCCAGAAAGTTTGTCGGCGAGGCCCTTGCCCGGTCGGCGAGGCCTCGTCGGTTTTTTTGCTAGGCCGGGCCGGCCGTCCGGGCTGATCGTGTTTGGGGACTTGGGGAACCCCCTGGTATGTGAGCCGTTCGGTAAAACTCCCCCAATCACCTACTTCCTTCACAAAACGACCCTCCAAGCTCTCCCTTTCCTTCCAAAATCTGATTTTCTCTCTCAAACCTCCACTCCAATCGCTCAATCTGACCTTTTCGACCATAACCTATACCCCTCCATTAGTTACAACAATCCCTACCTCCCTACCCTATCCGTTTTCTCACATTTGAGCCATTATACCTCCCGTTCGTGGCTCCAAAACGTGTAACCTCTCTACCCAACCCATCTCTCCATCTTCCTTTACAAATCCCTGTTCTTTGGGCCTCTACAACCACTGTTGAGACCCAAGTCTGTGGAGAACCAAAAACTCCAGCCCTCTTTCCCCTTTTTCCTTCACTTCCCATGGCCTTATTCGAGTTGAATACGACCTTTTCCTCCATTTCCACCGTCTTCTTCGCAACCTCTGAATGTTAGAATGTTTAAGGCCCTTTCGGCCAACTGCATTAGGTGAGCTTATGGTGGATAGAATTGTATAAGTAACAATAAGTGTACGTGTAGGGTATGGTTCCTAGATTGGTGTATCCCATGTTTTCCAATACCATGTTTGGAGTGTATGCAATTAAAAGTAAATTCCGAAGTTTCCTTTCCAAGTACACTTATAAATTCATTATCCTGGGATTTGGGAATCCCATCTCACACTTTCCGACACAAGACTCATTTTCCAAAGCCTATACCATTAATTTTAATCCCCTCCCACCCTCCTACCAAACATGTCATTCCCAATCCCCAAGTGAGATTAACAATGCAAGCCCATTTAATACAACTTAAGACCACTGGCCAAATAGTGTTGAAGTGATAAAGTTGTAACATCCCGAATTTTTGCCAACCTGGGATTAGACGTCCTTAGGCAATGGGTCAATCCTAACACCATATTAACCTGTCAGAACTCAATCCCAAAGTCTAAAACCGCTTTTGAACCCATTTCCTTCACAAATCCCACCATTCATCGCCTTTTTCTTTAAAATTTTCAAAGTACTTTCACCCTAGACACTATCTTAAACTAGCTAAGTAGTATACCTTGGATCACTTTATATACAAACTACAAAGGCCCAGGTACCACCTCAGATAGAAATTACTCAGGACTAAATCCTTTAGAAGTTAGGCGAGGATTAGCCAGTGTGAAACTAGAGTGCCTGTGAAATTAGCACCAATCACTTTAAATACGATCTGCAAGACCCAAAACTTGTAGAATCATTGACACTAGGTTACCCTAAAATCTAGGATCAATCTCATTACCCGGCTGCTCTCGGGAGCATCTCGAAACTCCGTATTGGATCTGAACCGCACGTCGGAAGTCCGATTAACACAAAGTTAAGGAACTAGGACCGTCTCATTGGGCTTGACAACCATCTCGGAAATCAAATCCAGATAGTGTCCCAGCGCTATTCGCTTGAGCTCAGAGTGAAGAGTGTGAGAAATGTGAAATTAATTCAAAATAAAATATCTTGAATAGTATTCTGGCACCTCTCGTTTGCGGATTAGTTTTAAGCAACCAGACCGTCAGAATCAGACCAAATTACACCCTCGGATCAGGAGAAATTTTATACACATTTACATGTACTCGGAATCTCTAATCGAGATCCGCTGACCGTTGAACTAAAATTGGTCCGCCACGCGTGATCTGGAATCCCGACCGAAACGAAAACTTAATAAAATGTAGATCCGGTGTTAGTGAGCTTAAGTCCGACCTTTGGCTCAAGGAGGCCCGCCAGAAGTCCTCTGTTGAGCTGAAACTGACCCGCTTTGGTTATAACCTAAGTATACTTTGACCTAGAGTCTGTTTCGGTGAGTTTTTAGGCTATATAAGGACCTTAAACCCTCTCTCATTGCAGCCATACGAATTTGAGAGAAAACCTAGAGAGAGAAGAGAGAGAAGAGAGAGAAAGTGTGGAAGCAGTGGAAGAACCTCCCTTCCACTCTTCCCTGCCGCTTTACAAGTTACACCGCTCCGTTCTAATCGCTTTCCCGGCGATTCCAGCTCCATTTCTAGGTAAGAAACCCTAACCCTAATCTGATTTGGGGCTTGGGTGGTTGTAGGTTATGAAATAGCTAACCTATTTCATTCTATAGGTTGCCAAACTGCCGAATACGGAAGCTTAGCAAACCTATCGACTCCGTTACGATTCTACGACAAAAGGTGCGGACTTTAGGTGTATAGGTTATGGTTTTCAATGCTTTCAATGTCAGATAATGATAGATTCATGATCTGCATGCAATTGCACATGTATAAAGTGCTATCTGTTTTCTGTTTCGATTAAAGATGAAAAATATGGAATTCTACATACTCTAGGTATTTGTAGAAAGTACGGTATACGTATAAATTTTGAAAATGTGTTTGACATGATTAATTGTTGTATGAATATATTATATGTGGATAAATTACTTGTTTGGCGAAAGGATTCGCCCAAATACATGTTTTACTAATATACACTATGTATGTAGAAATACTGTATTGCAGAAAGTACCGTATACATATATATTTTAGAGATGTGGTTGCCATGATTATTTGTTGTATAAATATATTATATATGCGTAAAATACTTGCTTGGCGAAAGGATAGCCCTAATACATGTTTTGCTAACATACACCATGTATGTTGTAATAGTGTATTCGAAGTGTTTGTGAAAATGACCGAATGAGTATAGAATTCTCATTCGTGCTCGCCATGACTAATTGTCATGGATATATGATTGTTGTATTGGCGATCCCCCTTTGACGAAAGGATTTGCCCTAAATCACGCCACGGCCAATATTCACTACTTATATTAAAATGTGTGGCCCAAGTGTTTGAGGAAATAACTGAATGAATATGGAACTTGGATTCCTGCTTGCCATGAATATCCATCGTGGGTGTACGCGTGTTATGATTGGGGCAACTCCCTAGTGAAAGGATTTGGCCTAATGCCTATGTGATCAACATATGTCATGTATGTTGATGTATGTGTTTTTAAAGTGTTTGTTGAAATGTTTGAATGAGTAGTAGTTAGCAGTTGTAATGTTTAAGGGTGTTGAGATATGATTCTCAACCTCTTTTAACTATATGTATGATTTCCTTGGATAGTTGTGTGATTAGGAATTGAACATGTACAAACTCATGCTTGTGTTGTGCTTCATAACATGCTCAACTGCTTTTATGATTTTATCTATGTAATGCATATGTTAAATTCATGTTTACGTTGTATGATCCGTCATAGGTGATGGGGGAGTGGAGCAACGAATGCGTGCAACAGCCCTGACAACCCTAAACGGATAATACCAGACCTTGATTGTATGAGTTGAATCTTGATCCACTACTGCTTTATCTATCTGCAATTGATTGTGCTTGGGGCTATGATTATAGTCCAGACAATCGGTACCAGAGTTGAATTCGTGGCTGTGATTCATTTGCCACGAGAGATGTGTTCAACGAACTTGAGTCATACTTCAGTTGGCGATAGTGGTTGGCCACACGAAGTGTTGATGCGCTTCATATCGTTCAACTTGATGTGCGCTCGAGCTAGCCGAGCTCGTCAAGTAACCCGATCTGTCTTTTGTATGTTCACCATGTTTGGACGCCTCTGCTTGAACCTAGGGTACCAAACTTACCAATGGAATCCCTTTTAACCATGGTACCTGGATCCGCTAAGACTCATGAGCCGGACATGGTGGTATGGGACACCGTGGTCGAGTTGTCGGCCTACACTAGGGCCACGTGCCTCCCCGTAGTGACCAGTGAGCAACTAGACTCGTGAGCCGATTATGGTGGTATGGGACACTATATTCGTGCTGTCGGCCTACATTGATAAGGTGATGGGGGAGCGATACAACCTTTGTGCGTAACAGCACTGACAGCCCTTTGTAGTGACCTCGAGCATACTTTGAAATCGTAGTGAGCCTTAGGGTTTGCCGCGGTATGTAGAGTATGAACTAGGCATGTTTCTGTATTGTGATGAATCGTTTAAGAGGTAATGGGGGAGTGGTGTAACCTTTGTGCGTAACAGCCCTGGCAGCCTTTGCAGTGACCTAGAAAACACATCGTCGTCTGATATTAACTAGGACTGACGACCCTAGAATGGATCATGTTTGGGAATGATACAAGGGAGGTACCTTAGTTTCCCAATCTTGCTCTTTGAAATGGACTAATTAAAAACTCGGTAATCATGCTCATCATGCATTGCATGTGTCTGGAAGATGTGGAGCACTGAGGGATGAAAGCATGCTGCGAATGTGAGATGGTGTCGCACGAGGGAGGGTGTGGTGAGGGCATCCATCATACCTGCATCCATACTTGCATTAATAAGAGTAGTTAATAGTGTTTGATTGTACTGCTTTATCATTACTGCTTGACTGAGTCGATAACATGTTAACCTATACTTTATTGTTCCACTGAGTTAGCTACTCACTCCCACGTTATGGGACGGTGTTCTGAACACCCACCAGACTTTGTCTGATTGCAGATGGCTACGCTACTCCGGAAGCAGAGCTGGACTACTATTATGATGTCGAGGAGGAGTTCTCCTACATGTAACTCTCTGACGGGTCTCTGAAGACCTGGTACTGTATTGACGGGGCTATGGTACTTGGGATATAAGACATTACACTTACACATTGGTATATTTTAGAATTGTACTTGTAATTATTTAACCTAGTAATGTTATCACACTCTGGAGACTCACCACAGTTTTTATATAATTTATATATCTATCACAGTCTTTCGCTTGCAATTTAACTGTCTCTGGAGTATGATATTCTGTTTTGGCTTAATCTCGCTCATGTTCAATACACTAATACAGACAACATTCAATCATCATTATCTATGTTGCATAAGTGATGTTCTGGAAACTCGAGAGTTGAGTTATGCTCGACCCTTGATTTTTCGGGATGTTACGAAAGTCCCTTGATATACTTTAACCCACCACACTCTGACAGCTTAAGCTTTTAGAGTAAATGGTGGTTTGACAAATGGGCCCTTAGAGTTTTGGACCTAGAGCGGTGCTCCTAGATTTCGACAGGCCTTACTGTGTAGGAAATCCAACAAATTTATAATGTGAACCTTAGGACCCCCTTAGTTGGGATGAACACATGTGGAATGCTTGAGCGTCAAGTACAAACAACTCAGTTCCAATTAGACAACTTCGACCCTAAGTGATAACACCCTGTATTAGAAATGATGTGAAATCATCTAGTGTAGAAGCATAGACTTTGGATCACAACTAGTGGAATTACCGCTACTTATACGTTGTGACTAGGCTACTGGTTAGACTAAGGAATGTAAAAGATTCATTATGCTAAGATAATCGAAACAAAATAATAATAATAAATTCCGTTAGTTGGCTTGATTAGGTTGGCGCGAGACCCCGTCCTTTCGTTGAATCCCCTTAATACTTATAGGCTTCTTTAGTAACTCTTAGGAAGCTTATTTGACGTAGGAACTATTCACCTGGGTGGCACCGCAGAGACGCGGTGGACCCTTGCCCACTGGCCTAGGATCGAATGGAATTGATCCAGACTGTACGCAAAGATAGGTCACTAACTAGGACCTGAATCTTCTTTAGAATGTAAGGCAATTAGGTTCCAAGTATTAACCTAATCCGTATCAAAGAAAGGGCCTAATAATGAGTACGGGTTTAACTACTACCCTAGACATGAATTAAGATGAGGACTCTCCTAGACCAAGACCCAATGGGTAACCTTATGACTAGGAAACTTGAACCTTTCATTGATGGACAATTCCTAAGTTTTTAGAGTGATTGGACTACGAAGTTACTGAAATATACAACTGCGAAGCATTCGTGGCTTGACCCAATTCTCAATCTTGGGCAACAATGGACTCACTGCTTTGACTGAGCAGAAGACTAGGATTCACCAGGACTAGGAGGGGATGCGACGAGCCTTTTACCCTAGTCAGGTAGAAGATCGATGTATCGGGATCAAGCCCACTATAACCGTCTCTCTGTATTGGTCAAACAATGAAAGCAGCTATCTTACTCTAAATAATTGGGAACTGTCGTCAAGGCTCCAAATAGGTAAAGAAACAAATTGTAGCAAACCATCAGGGTATGAGAAATGGATAAAGACATAAGTTTTAAGGGGAGTAGAGTAAAATGAACCGGGCTAGTATATACCCTACCACGCGTAGGAACTCGAAATCAATAAGTCTTAGGCAAAGGGAATAATTAAATCTTTCCTTATTACCCTTAGGCAATTTCGGGGATGAAATTTTGTTTTAAGGGGGGTAGATTGTAACATCCCGGATTTTTGCCAACCTGGGATTAGACGTCCTTAGGCAATAGGTCGCTCCTAACACTTTATTAACTTGTCAGAACTGAATCCCACAGTCTAAAATCGCTTCAGAACCCATTTCCTTCACAAATCCCACCCTTCACCACCTTGTTCTTTCAATTTTTCTAAGTACTTTCACCCTAGACACTATCTTAAACTAGCTAAGTAGTATGACTTGGATCACTTTATATACAAACTACAAAGGCCCAGGTACCACCTCAGACAGAAATTACACAAGACTAAATCCTTTAGAAATTAGGCGAGAATTAGCCTGTGTTAAACTAGAGTACCTGTGAAATTAGCACCAATCACTTTAAATACAATCTGTAAGACCCAAAACTTGTAGAATCATTGACGCTAGGTTACCCTAAAACCTAGGATCAAACTCATTACCCGACTGCTCTCGAGAGCACTTTGAAACTCCGTATCAAGTCTAGACCGCACATCGGGAGTCCGAATAATACGAAGTTAAGGACTTAGGACCGCCTCGCTGGGCTTGACAACCATCTCGAAAATCAAATCCAGATAGTGTCACACGGCTGTTCGCTTGAGTCTGGAGTGAGAGAGTGTGAGAACACTTGTTTCTTTACAAAATAAATATCTTGAATAGTAATCTGAGACTCGTCGCTTGCGGATCGGTATTAAGCAACCAGACCGTCAGAATCTGACCCAAATACACCCTTAGATCAGGAAAAATTTCATAAACATTTACATGTACTCGGAATCTCCGATCGAGACCCACTGACCGTTGAACTGAAACTGGTCCGCCACGCGTGATCTGAAAATCCGACTGAAATGAAAACTTAACTAAACGTAGATCCATTGTTAGTGAGCTTAAGTCCGACATTTGGCTCAAGGAGACCCGCCAGAAGTCCTCCGTTGAGCTGAAACCATCCCACTTTGGCTATAACCCAAGTATACCTTGACCTGGAGTCTATTTTGGAGACTTTTTAGACTATATAAGGACCTTAAAACTCTCTCTCTTACAGCCATACGAATTTGAGAAAACCCCAGGAGAGAGAGAGAGAGAAAAGAGAGAGAAAGTGTGGGAGAAGTGGGAGAAACTCCCTACTACTTTTCCTTGTCGTTCTACGGACCATTCTCATCGCTTTCTCAGCGATTCCGGCATCATTTCTAGGTAAGAAACCCTAACCCTAATCTGTTTTGGGGTTGTGTAGGTTGTAGGTTATGAAATAGCTAACTTATTTCGTTCTATAGGTTGCCAAACTGCCGTAGATGAAAGCTTAGCAAACCTATCGTATTCGTTACAATTCTACGAAAAAAGGTGCGGACTTTAGGTGTCTAAGTTATGGTTTTTAACATTTTCAATGTCAAATAATGATAGATTCATGATCTGTGTGCAATTGCATATGTACAAAGTGCTTTCCGATTTCTGTTTCGATTAAAGACGTAAAATATGGAATTTTACATACTCTAGGTATTCGTAGAAAATACAGTATACGTATAAATTTTGGAAATGTGTTTGACATGATTATTTGTTGTATGAATATATGATATATGGATAAAATACTTATTTGGCGAAAGGATTCGTCCAAATACATGTTTTACTAACACACACTATGTATGTAGAAATACTGTATTTTAGAAAGTACCGTATACATATATATTTTAGAGATGTGTTTGCCATGAGTATTTGTTGTATAAATATATTATATATGTGTAAAATACTTGCTTGGCGAAATGACTCGCCCTATGTCACGCCCCAAACTCGGGGACCGGGCTCACAAAATTCCCGATCGCCGAATCCGGCGCCGACAGCCTCCGTAGAACCCCATTCTCGGCTCCCGGCGCCCATTCGCCAGGTTCCGATCCTGGGATGCTACGAGGAGGATTTCTAATATCAGTTTAAATCGTAATAAGCATAACCAAAGGCATAACCCACAAACAACAACCAAAAACTCCATCACATTTCCACTATGATCAAAAACTTTACAAGTACAATGAGCATAAAGGGAAATACAATGAGAATGGACAAAAAGCTCCAAAAGATCTGCTCAGCGCTCTCGCCTCAGTGCTGCTGCGTCCTCACGTCACCTGCACGCAACGGTCGTGCATAAGCTTTATGGAAAGCTTAGAGGGTGGTGAAAGTGTGTGCACAAGGTAGTAATGCAGTATGGAGTATCAGAGTAATGCGGAACATGCTGGTGAATCCAGAATACTACTAGCCGTACCAAGGCTATGCAATGCAAGGCATGAAAGATGTCGGCCATACCAAGGCCATGCGATGCGAAATGCAACTCAAGCATACAAATCCTCATCTAAGTCCACATATCAGTATAGCTCAAAATCTGGAATATCACCAGGGTCTAGTACACTCTAAACCAGATTGCCGCCCCATCGCGCGCAATAAGGTAAGTGGAAGAGACCTCACTACCCGCCTGCCAATATCGGGCTCGGCTCGTCGATAGCGGACCCATTCCTCGAGCTGGTCAGACTCAGCCTAGCATTGCCCCCTCCTCTCGGGCGGGTAAGGCCGTACCCCCTTCCAACCGACCACGACACAGTGGAAAGCGCAGCCTCCTGGTAATCGGCTATCGGCGCTCATGCACCCACTCGGTCTAGACGTTGGAGCAACCTCTTGGTACCATAAGGGTTTAGGGACTTTCACCCAGGGATATCTATAGCACCCCATGTAGAACAAGATTTTCGGTATCCAATCCTGCCAACCACGATACGCCTGTGGAGGCTATGGCCCTGATGTCGCTAGGGCGTACAGTAACTACATCACACAATGCGAATGCATGAATCACACTATCCAATCATGCAACAATCCTGCGCGTCTCGTGCGCTCATGTAGGGCAACACCGCCTAACCGGGAGCCCCAAATCAATCTGCCCGAAGGCATATGCTATGATCAGTCACCTCTCATATCAAGCACACATATGATGCGTATGATCATGAGTCATGGAACTATACTAAACATGTAATAAGGTAATGAGCTGTGCTTACAACGCAGATGGGCCTAGACGGCCTACACGCAACAAGTACGGCCTATCAATGGGCCCTAGGGAGAGTCGTAATGCGGACATTTAACCAACATTATACTTGCAATGTGGACGTCAAACCAGCATTGCTCCCAAGGCGTTGCCCGTCGTAAACATCATTACATGAACCAGGTTGGGTTTACACATTGCAATGGGCCTTAGGTTCATCCCATTGGGCCTTAAATACATCAAATGGGCCGTGTCACATGGGCCTTACATTTGTCAAGTGGGCCACATTAATGGGCCGCACCAATGGGCCTTATGCGCATTGCAATGGGTCATAACCCGTGGACCTTAGAATGCATTGAATGGGCCTAGTCTCATGGGCCTTTCATTCACATTAGAACGGGCCTCAACAACGGGCCATAGTTATAGCAAGGTGGGCCTAATCAATTGGGCCTTACGCATATCAAGGTGGGCCTACTGGTGCCTCACCCAAGACCGAGAGGGAACCAGGCGAGGATAAAATACATACCTCACGATGGGTCCCACCATCAAAATAGATGGACGGCTGGAGTAAAAACACATACATTAAGTGGGGCCTACACCTTGCTGACGCAGAGAGAGATAGAGAGATGTAGAGAGAGGTAGAGAGAGATAGAGAGAGATGTAGAGAGAGATGAAGAGAGAGAGTGAGAGAAAGATGTAGAGAGAGAAAGAGTGTCAGAGAGAGATGTAGAGAGAGAGAGAGAGCGTCAGGAGAGAGAGAGCATGCGTCAGGAGAGAGAGAGTGAGAGAGAGTTAAAGAGAGAGGTGTAGAGAGAGGGAGTGTGCCACGTGCCCCTCCTTTTATTTTTTATTTTTATTTTATTTTATTTTTCTTTTTCTTTTTCTTTTCTTTCTACTGTCTTCCTGACAGCAACAGAGGTGGGTCCCACGTAGGACCCACCATGGGAACGGGACAGCGAGCTCGTTGTGGGCCCCACCGTTGATGTGTGACAAACATCTAACCCATCGGTTAGATGCTTCATTCCAGCGTGGGCCTGGGTCTCAAAAATCAAGTCTGGTCGTGACTTGTGTGGGCCACACCAGGTACAACAGTTGAGGGGGATACCCACCATTAAAACATTCCTAATCATTTATTTGGGCCCACTGAGATGGGGTCCACCAAATCCAGCCCACCCATTGTGGGCGTCCCGCTTGAGTGAAGGGTCCGACCAAGTTTCAGCCGCACCCCAAAGGTCAGGTGGGCCCCACATCAGTGGCACACCACCGCTAGCCACCCCACAGGGGCGGTACCAAGACCTCAGTGTTTGAAAAGAGGTATCTTCACTCCGTCTGCCGCATGAGCTGAGGCCCACCGTTGAAACCAGGGACCTCACTTAGTCTGTCAGCGAGCTATGGATCATGGTGCAGAAGTGGGTCCCACAGGGATATGGCCCACCATCCAGAATGGTGGACGGTGTGGATAAGGCACATATATCATGGTGTGGCCCATTGGAGGGGTGGAGGACGGAAGTTGGTCCCATGGACCCACCGTCAGTGCACCTCACTGTTAGCCACCCCCCCTTCACGTTACAAACGTCCAGCGTCCAGGACGCTGGACAGTGTGGATATAGCACACGCGTCATGGTGGGCCCCACAGGGACGTGGCCACCTGTCTTTGGATCAAGCCGCTATTTGTGTTTCCATTCTCATCCAAGTGGCCCACCCTTGGATGACCCATACCAAAAATTAAAAAAAAACCAAGGTGGCCCACTATGTGGATGGTGTGGATGAGATACATACATCAAGTAGGCCACAAGTCATCATACACAAGGAAAAGGAAGAGAAAGAGAGAAAGATCGGCGAGTATGGAGGGACCCCGCCACTATGGGCCCCTCATACAAACATACATCAAGGTGGGTCCCACATATATGGACCATTGATCAAACAAAATGAGTGAAGAATAACTATCTAAGATCACCCACCAATATGGACGGTCTAGATGACCTATGTAAAACAAGAAAATAAACATCATGATGGGGGCCATGGAGAATGGCCCCATCATGGAATGATCATGATGATCAAAGGGGGCCATCGGCCACCTCTTAGGGTCCCAAGTGAGATCCAAACCATTGATCGGTTGGCCTCACTTGGCCCATCTTAAAAACATGAAAAAAACTACTCTTATCAAGCACCCACCGTCCGATCTTCTTGCTCCTATGGGTTCCTTAGCTCCTTAGCTTCAATTTCAAAGGAGGAGATGAGGAATGGATGGCTAGGATGGGAGATCTTGGGATGGAAAGGTGGGACACATTTGTGGCTTGAAAGGGAATGGGGAGATAGCTCATACGTATGGGGTTTTTCTCTCTTGTTTGGGAATGAGATTTGGAAAAGAGAGAGAGAGAGAGAGAGAGACTTGTAAAGGGAGAGAGAGATGGGTGATGTTTGATGGAGTGATGGATGTGGTGGTGATGGGTGTAAGAACTTTTTGACTTTTATGGCCATTTGTGTAAGAAAAGGCATGGGTGTGTAAAAGCCTTTTTGACTTTTGTGGTTGCTTGGAAATGGGTGAAAAGTGATGTGTACTTGACATGATGGGTTTGATTGATGGGTGATTGATGTGACATCTCGTTGAGATTCTCTTGGGTTTCGCAACGCGCGGCGTTTTCCTCGCACCGAACGCTGGCCTACATCTCCTAGCCAGAGTATCGCCTCGGCGCGCGAGTCGCGGCACCGGAACCGCGGCGATGGTGCGGTCGCAATGGTACAAGTCTCGGGTTGAGTCGACTCGGGTTGACAGCGTGTGAATCAGGGTCACGCGCAATGCCGGTTAAGGGTCGAAGGTTGCCGAAATTCGACCGGAAAGACCGCGGGAACCTACGGAACGGTACGGTCTAAGATGCGGGTCTTACACCCTAATACATGTTTTGCTAACAAACACTATGTATGTTGAAATAGTGTATTCTAAGTGTTTGTGAAAATGCTTGTGAGAGTAAGTGCTTGGATAATGTTGCCTTAGATAGGTGTTGAGATGGGATTCTCAACTACCTTAGAGACTTGTATGATTTCCTCCCTGTGGTTGTTTACTTTAACCGCTTACTTATGAAACATATGTGTTTGTGTGCTTGTTTATATAGTGTTTTACAACATGCTTTATAACATGTTTTATGATTGTATGATTTTGTTTATGTAATGCGTATGTTTAAATTCATGTTTATGTTGTATGATCCGTCATGGGTGATGGGGGAGTGGAGCAACGAGTGCGTGCAACAGCCCTGGCAGCCCTAAACGGATAATACCAGACTTTGATTGTATGATTTGAATCTTGATCCATTACTGCTTTACCTATCTGCAATTGAATGTGATTGGGGCTATTGTATAGTTCAGGCAATCGGTAACGGGATTGAATTTGTGGTTGTGATTCATTCGCCATGTGAGATGTGTTCGACGAACCCGAGTTGTACTTCGGTTGGCGATAGTGGTTGGCCACGCGAAGTGCTTATGCACTTCACGTCGTCCAACTTGTCGTGCGCTCGAGCTAGCCGAGCTCGTCACGTAACCCGATTTGTCTAATGTATGTTCACCATGTTTGGACGCTACTGTTTGAACCTAGGGTACCAAACTTACCAGTGAAATCCCGTTAACCATGGTACCTCGATCCGCTAAGACTCATGAGCCGGGCATGGTGGTATGGGACACCGTGGTCAAGCTGTCGGCCTACACTGGGGCCACGTGCCTCCCCGTAGTGACCATTGAACAACCAAACTCGTGAGCCAAATACGGTGGTATGAGACACTGTATTCGAGCTGTCGACACCTACGGCGAGAGCCGAGTACGGTGAGACCTGTATTCATGCTGACGGGCGACGAGTCCTCCGTAGTGTCTTCGAGTATACTTTAGGGTCTATGATTGGCGATGAGCCCTTCGTAGCAACTAGAGCATGAGTTGAGTCGAGTACGGTAAGACCTGTATTCGAGATGACGGCCTGTGATTGAGCCGAGTACGGTTAGACCTGTATTCGACCTGACGACCAGCAATTGAGCTGCATACGGTGAGATCTGTATCCGTACTGACGAGTGACGAGCCCTTTATGATGCCTTCGCGATGCCTCTCGAACCATAATATCGTATGAGATTAACTAGGATTGACAACCTTAGAATGGATCATGTTTGGGAATGATACAAGGGAGGTACTTTAGTTTCCCAATACTGTTGTTTGAAATGGACTAATAACTACTCGGTAATCATGTTCATCATCGCACCGCATGTGCCTAGTAGATGTGGAGCACTGAGGGAGGTATGCATCCCCGACCGTAAGATGATGTCGCATGAGGGTGGATTGGCAAGGGCATTTATCATGTCATTTCATACTTGCATTAGTAAGAGTACTTCGAATTGTTTGATTGTACTGCTTTATCATTACTACTTGACTGAGTTGATAACATGTTAACCTATGCCTTATTGTTCCACTAAGTTGATCACTCACTCCCACGTTACGGGACGGTGTTTGCAACACCAACCAGATTTTTTGAGTTTCAGGTGATGGCGATATTGAGGAGGAGTTCTCCTACATATAACTCTCTGACAGGTCTATGAAGACCTGGTAATGTATTGACGGGGCTATGGTACTCGGGATAAAAGACATTACACTTGCTCACATTTGGTAAATTTTAGAATTGTACTTGTAATTATTTAACCTGGTAACATTATCACACTCTGGAGACTCACCACAGTTTTATATTCTATATGTCTATCACAGTCTTCCGCTTGCAATTTAACTGTCTCTGGAGTATGATATGTTGTTTTGGCTTAATCTCACTCATATTCAATGCAAGGATACAATCAACATTCAATCATCATTCATTTTGTTGCATAAGTGATGTTCTAGAACTCGGGAGTTGAGTTACTACTCGACCCCCGATTTTCAGGATGTTACAGTAGGTTTGCTCCCTATAGGTGAGGATTTGATTCCCCTCCTTGGCGTTACTATTCATGAAAAATTCAAAAGCTGAAAGAAAAAAAAAGAATGATCTGTGAGGCATGTTTTAGTTTAGGTTTTGGGTGTAATGAATTCCTTTGTTGGTTACCAATGATATCATGAAATTGACAATCGAATCTCTTAATAGTGATAAGCTGAGATTACACTATACACTCATGAAACTCAAGGTTTAGAATTGTTCTAATTAAAGGATTAATATTTTGAACTTGATTATGAAGTTTACAGTGAGCTTGATTCTAGGAGAAAATACTGTTCACCATTCACGAATCTTAGAATTCTCGCTTCTCGACTATTTTTTTCACAATTCACTCAGGTTTACAGGAATTTTCTTATATTTCTGAAATTATTTTCGCATACTTTGCTCGAGACTAGCAAAATGCTAGTTGGGGTTGTATTGAGGGTCGACTATTACATATTAGACCCCAGTTATTACCTGCTTTTACGAACATGATACTGTTTAACAGCCCGATTTAATCATGTTTATGATGCAGGGTGTAGATACGAGCGTGGACTGAAAAAGGATGCAAAAAGCGGGGATTTAACACTCAAGCATCACCAAGGCAATGGACGGGACTCCATGGGATTAAGATTGAAGAATTTACATGCTATAAATCTGAGAAAATCGAGAAACTGAAGCTCAAGTGGCTTGAAAGTCAGCTAGAATGCAAGATCACAGGTTTTTCACCATCCGTTCAGCTCGAGACTTCATATATGTCCTGTCGAGCATAAATAAACCGTACACGTCAAATTTTAGCCATTGTATCCCTGTGAAAGTGGCCTAATGGACAGATCAGTCCATAAACCACTAATTTTGAGCCCACCTGATATCTAGATGTGTTTCAATTTTAGTCTCAACGGTTTAAATGATATAACAAAATGGATGAACGGAGAGGATTTCACGAAAACATCAAAGTGGACCCTATGTTGCAGTGTGTGTACACCATGTACACGACGACTTGTCGTGCACCGAATACACTAAGTTAGTCAGCATGCGCGGACCAGACTCATCTTAAAAAACGGTCGTCCGCCTGCGAACAACCATGTACATGGACTTGCGGTCCTCTCTTGTCAGCCACAATCATGATTCACCATTGGAATCCCTCTGGTCCATTAATCAAGGCCTAGGTGGAAAATTTCCAAGAACATCGAAAATTGGTTCTCAAACCATGTAAATGTAGGTTAGACGGTCGAAAGATCCAGTAGGTGGGCCACCACGGTTTTGATCCAAAAATGATCAAGACTGACAAATTTTTCATGAGGAAGCTAATGGACGGAGCTGATTGTCTAAAAGATTCCCATAGTGGCCCCACTGATCATCGCACTTCCATGGAATCCGAAATAGAGACAGGAAATCATAAACAAGGGCTTGCGTTGGATTCTTGTGGCCCACAAATATCATCTAGATGTATGATCCGATCCGACCATTGGGTCCAGGGAATGATTTCAATAAGAACCATGGTGTTCTTGTGCAATCATACACAAGAACGAGATTAGAAGATGGGAGGAAAAGACACCATGTTGATTGATATTGCGGTCCACCTAAGATTTGGATTCATTCTAGATTTTGGCTCATGGCCTAAATCGGTCCTACAAATACATTAAACGGCTCTAATCTTTGAAAGAACTACTATAAATGGGGCCCATCAACACCAGTGCCGAATGCGGAACCAGCCCTGTTTCACACGACTTCTCCACCGCCTTTGCAACAACACCCGACTCTAGCTATCTACGCACCACCTCTCGATGCAAAAGCTCTCACCAACCAACCTTTTTCTGCTATAAAGAGAAGAGAGAAGAGAGAGTTGAGGATTGAATCCATTCCTTGAGCCAGTGTGGACGTGAGTGAAAAGGAGAGAGAAAGAGGATCTCGGCTTGTTGCTGGACGTGGAGTAGAGTAAAGAGAGTGGTTGGGAGATTCAAGGAGGTAGGAGATGTGGAAGAAAAGAAAGAGAGAGATTGGAAAGAAATCAAAGGGATGTGCTTCTTATCAATTATAATTTCTTCTTTCCATCTGAATCTATGTTACTTTCCATGAATTTTTAATTTCTTAGCTGGGGCTGAGATGAAGCCCCTAATTTGAATGATTCTTGTTATTTATTGATTTCATCTAGAATTGATTGATTTATTTCTTTCTCTATTGTGATTAAATGAAAACTCCATACCTCTCCAATCTATGAGCTTAACAAAAGTCTAGATGTGGATGTTGTTTGGAATCTTATTCTAGGTGTGCTTGTGTCTGACCATGAACAAGTTTCCCTACAGAGAAAGAAATAGGAATTCACATCTATTCATGCCTGAACATGGATGGAAAGATGTGATCCTTGAGATTTTTTCCCAATTTCATCTATGTATGCATTAGGGATAATTGATGTTAAGGGGAAAATCACTTGTGCTTCAATGGAATTATACATCTTGTGTGCCTGACCAAGGACAAATTTTGCTTTATTTATTGAATGTATATCAATCTGAATTAGGGTGAATCAACAAGTTAAAACAAGGGTTAGGATAATTAGGGGTGGATTCAAAAGTCCTAGTGTTCTCCTTGAGTGAATTTTCCTTCTTGTTGTCAGTTATTTTCATTGATCTTTGTTAGTTTACTTAATAATTAGCTAAACTATTTGTTGGATTAATTAAGAAGAATTATAAAATTCGAATTGTGACAACCAGACCTCGTTGGAACGATCTCATAATACGTACCATGTCTACACCTGATTCATATACTTGCGAGTTTAAAATCAATTTAAATCAGGTTGGTTTAAATAAAACATCAAGTTTTTGGCGCCGTTGCCAGGGACTGTTTTGGTCCAATTGGATTTAGAATTCTCTCTTATCATAATTCATAGCCCTAGGATTTTTCTCACATCATTTCATAAATTTTGTGAAACTTAATTTATTTTTGTCTTTATTTTCTACAGGAATTGAGGACGGAAGCTGAAAAAGAAAAAAAATTGTCTTCAAAGTGGAGGAGCTCCTAATTCTTCGGAAATCAATCGTCTCCTTTTCCATGTTCTTTCTTCCAATTCTTGTTTGCATAGTTTCATCTTGTTTGTAGGAATTCACGATTTTTAGCTCTAGTTTTATTTCTCTTAGGTTGCATCTTAGTTTAGCTTTCTTTCCTACATTGCAATAACTCAGTTTATGCCAGGACGTTGATCTCTGAACATAGAACTAGCACCTTTTGATCTTGAAATAGAAAGAACATTTCATAGAAGATTGAGAAACATCCTATTTGAAATGGCGGACGAGAATGGAATTAAAGCTCTTAGAGATTATTCAGCTCCTATCCAATTTAATGCACCTTCATGCATAGTATTGCCAGCCACCACGGCAACACACTTTGAACTTAAACCTGGGGTCATACAATTGTTGTCATCCTTCTATGGTTTAGATAAGGAGAATCCATATCATCATGTGAAAGAATTCCTAGACATTTGCTCTACCTTTAGGTTCCAAATATTTTCAGATGATTCGATCCGTTTGTGCTTTTTTTATTTTTCTTTGAAGGATAAGGCGAAAGCATGGTTAAATTCTCTAGAAGTTGGGTCTATCACTACATGGGACCAACTGTCTAAGAAGTTCTTAAACAAGTTCTTCCCTGTTCACAAAGTTAATGCTCTCTGCAGAGAAATAACTAATTTCACACAAAAAGAGGGTGAGCACTTTCATGAATGTTGGGAAAGATGGAAGGACTTGCTTCTTAAATGTCCACACCATAGTTTTGAGAAGTGGCAACAGGTTCAATACTTCTATGACGGTCGGACACCCCAAAACTGTAAGACCCGTATCCTAGACCGTACCGTTACGTAGGTTCCCGCGGTCTTTCCGGTCAAATTCCAGTAACCTTCGACCCTTAACCGGCGTTGCACGCGACCTTGATTAACACGTCATTAATCTGATTCGACTCAACCCAAGACTTGTGCCATTGCGACCGTACCGTCACCGCGGTTCCCATGTTGGGACTCGCGCGCTGAGGCGATACTCTGGCCAGGAGATGTGGGCTAGCGTTCGGTGTGAGGAAAAAGCCGCGCGTTGCGAAACCCAAGAGAATCTCAACGAGATGTCACATCAATCAACCATCAATCAATCCCATCAAGTCAAGTACACATCACTTCACACTCTTCCCCAAGCAACCCCCAAAGTCAAAAAGACTCTTATAAACCCATACCTTCCTTACACCAAAAGCCACAAAAGTCAAAAAGGCTCTTACACACATCCATCAATCCATCAACCATCATTCTCTCTCTTTACAAGTCTCTCTCCCCTTCATTTTCAAACCCATACCAAGCAACCAAAAACTCTCACACGTCCAAGCCTCTCCCACCTCTCCCAAGCAACAAGTGTGGCCCACCTCTTCCTACCCTTCCATCTTCCATCTCAACCATCCAAACCTCATCTCCTCCGTCGGAATCGAAGCTAAGGAGCTAAGGAAGCCTTGGGTGCAAGTAGAAGAACCGGTGGGTGATTTTGGATTTTTGTTTTCATCCATTTGTTTGGTGTAAGGGCCACATGTAGTGGGACCCACCTTGATGTAGTTTTTGTACCAAAGAGGGACCCATAGTGGCGGGGCCCCTCCATCTTTGCCGGTGACTATCTCTTTCTTTCTCTCTCTTTCTATGATCATGGCCCACCTATGATGTATGTATTTTAGCCATGTCGTCCATCGAGTGGCCCACATGGAAGTCCGTTTGGACGGGCCCAAATGAAGGAAAACACCAATATCAGTTGATCCAAGAGTGTGGCCCACCTGACGTGGGGCCACCGTGTTGGGAAAGGCCATCCAAACCATCCATTCATGTGGGGTTTACTTGATAGGTGAGCCCCTTTCACCCAGGTCGTCCCTGGACGCTGCCAGCTACTTTAACGCACACACAGGTACTTATATGTGTATATACAATACATACAGTATATATTCCATATATTATATATTATATAATATCATATATTAATGGGTGGGCCACTGCTCGTGGGACCCACCCACTGGCAGCTCTGTCCAACTATCCGGTGGGACCCAGCACTTCACGAGGTGTGTGGACCACACGTGGTGTATGGGTCTTACCACGCCGTCCACCCATTTCTTTTATATCTGGGACGTCCATGTATGGACGGCCAGCAGCAGAGCATTGCGCCTCTTGGCGTCAACATCCAAGCCATCTGATGGTGGGACCCATCTGCCATTTGACGTCAGCAGTTTTGTGGGTCCCACATGTGATCCGGACCGTCCAGACGGTGGGACCCAGATCCATGGCTCAATGGTAGACGGAGTGAAAAATACCTCATTTCAACGCTGAGGTCTCGCCATCCATCCCTACTGGCGGTGGCAACAGTGAAGTGTCAGCGGACGTGGGTCCTGGGGACCATCCTAGCCACACCGTCCATCCACTCGTGGGCCACACCATATCACTGGTGTGTTTAATCCAGACCGTCCACCGTCTTAGACGGTGGGACCCACCCCACGTGTGGGGATAACACCATGATGCATGTTTTTATCCAGGCCGTCCAAGGCCTGGACGGTTGTTTCATAAAGTATATATTATATTATATAATATATATTAATATCATATATGATATGGTGGTGGGCCCTACGTGGGACCCACCTCTGTGGTGTTGCCAGAGGAAAAAAAAAAGAAAAAGAAGAAAGAAAGAAAGAAAGAAAAAGACAAAGGAGAGGGGCACATGGCACCCTCTCTCTACACCTCTCTCTCCCTCTGACGCTTTCTCTCTCTCTACACCTCTCTCTCCCTCTGACGCTTTCTCTCTCCCTCTACACCTCTCTCTCCCAACTCTCTCTCTCTCTCTCTAACTCTCTTTCCTGACGCTCTTCTTAACTCTCTCTCTCTCTCACTCTCTCTCTCACGCTTTCTCTCCCTCACTCTCTCTCTGACTCTTTCTCTCTCTAGCTCTTCTCTATCTCTCTATCTCTCTACCCTTCTTTCACGTCCAGGAACCTGTGGGTCCCACCACCACGATGCACATGTGATCCGACGGCGGGACCCACCCTAAATGTAGGTGTCTTATCCCTCTAGCATGGGCTCAATGATGTATGTGCTCTATCGACCGTCCACTATTCGAACGGCGGGGCCCACCATTATGCATGTGTTGCATTCATACCATCTACCATTTATAAGATCTTTTATGGCATAGGAAAATGGGCGAAACAGATTTAAAGTGCGAGTGGGCCCCACCATTTAAATAGTAGACCGTGGCATCCACCGTTCGAAAAGCTTCCATGGGCCGCCATAATCCCCATGCGTTTTTACTTTATTTATTTCTTTGTTAGCTTGTGAATAGGTCGGATCTCAAAAATTATATGAGGGTGGGCCCGATTTGATCTACCTGAGGCCATTTGACTCGGCCTAATTGTTTTGGCCCATGATCGATCCATCCATTCGACGGCCCATATGTTTAGGCCCATCTTGATGTAGTTATGGCCCATCCGTTGAGGCCCACCTTGATATACATGAAGCCATGTTAGGAGGCCCATTCGATGTAACTAAGGCCCATGGGTCGAGGTCCAATAGGATGTACACAAGTCCATTACAATGTGTAACCATACCATGGTTTGAGTAATGATGTTTATGGCAGTCGTGCCTTGGGGAGCAATGTTGGTTTGACGTCCACACTGTGCAAATAATGTTGGTTAGATGTCCGCATTATAATTCTCCCTAGGGCCCATTGTTAGGCCCATACTTGTAGGCCGTCTAGGCCCATCTTCGTTATGAACAACATCCATCACCGTATAACATGTTTAGTATAGTTCCATGATTCATGATCATATGCATCATATGTATGCTTGATATGAGAAGTGACTGATCATAGCATATGCCTTAGGGTAGATTGTTTAGGGGCTCCCAGATAGGCGGTGTTGCCCCACATGAGCGCACGGTACGCGCAGGATTGCTGTATGACTGGATAGTGTGATTCATGCATTTCGCATTGTGTGACATGGTTACCATACACCCTAGCGACATCAGGGTCGTAGCTGCCACAGGCATATCGTGGTTGGCAGGATTGGATACCGAAAATCTTGTTCTACATGGGGTGCTATAGATATCCCTGGGTGAAAGTCCCTAAAACCCTTATGGTACCAAGAGGTTGCTCCAACGTCTAGACCGAGTGGGTGCAGGAGCGCCAAGTGCCGATTACCAGACGGCCGCGCTCTACTATGTCGTGGTCGGTTGGAAGGGGGTGCATCCTTACCCGCCCGAGAGGAGGGGGCAATGCTAGGCTGAGTTTGACTAGCTCGAGGAATGGGTCCGCTATAGACGAGCCGCGCCCGATATTGGCAGGCGGGGTAGTGAGGTCTCTTCCACTTACCTTATTGCGCGCGATGGGGCGGCAATCTGGTTTAGAGTGTACTAGACCCCGGTGGTATCCCAGATTTTAAGTTGTACTGATATGTGGACTTAGATGAGGATTTGTATGCTTGAGTTGCATTTCGCATCGCATGGCCTTGGTATGGCCGACATCTTTCATGTCTTTGCATTGCATAGCCTTGGTACGGCTAGTAGTATTCATGGATTCATCAGCATGTTCCGCATTACTCTGATACTGCATGTCTGCATTACTACCTTGCGCACACACTTTCACCACCCTCTAAGCTTCTATAAGTTTATGCACGACCATTGCGTGCAGGTGACGCGAGGACGCAGCAGCACTGAGGCAGGGCGCAGAGCAGATCTTTGGAGCTTTTGTCCATTCTCATTGTATTTCCCTTTATGCTCATTGTACTTGTAAATTTTTTCATCATAGTGGAAATGTGATGGAGTTTTTGTGTGTTGTTGTGGGTATGCCTTTAGTTATGCTTATTACAAATTAAACTAATGTTGAAAATCCTCCTTGTAGCACCCAGGATCGAAACCTGGTGTTATGGGCGCTGGGAGCCAAGAATGGGGTT